>JAWVWN010005617.1:0-36257 GCA_037367305.1 Phrynocephalus vlangalii | reverse complement strand
TTTTCCCTTGAACTATCGTGTCCAGAAATGGACACAGAAAACTCTGGTTTGAGGTCTAATGTACTGAATAGAGATCTAGTACTTCATGGGATTGGATATTATACTTCTCTTAATACCCTTTTAATTTTGCATCATTTGACATTTGAAAAGGGAAACCCCTTTTGCACTCTTTGATCTCACGTTATTTACCTCTGTTTGTCAGTCAGTATTTAAAATATGCTAATTTTCTTAAATTGAGGAGTTATATCAAATGTTTTGGGGTCTTGGAACTGTAATTATAAAATGGTTTTTTTTTAAAAAGTAACTTTCCAGGCTTTTAAAAGATAAAAAGCTTGTCAGGAAAAAAAACTGGCAACCTGAGTTCACCATAGCTAGATGCAAAGCCGGGACTTTTAAGGGGTTGAGCACTCACAGACTCCTAGAGATATAGAATTGTCAGATTCATTTATTTACCACATTCGTTTTTTCCCATGGTTTTAAAGAATTATGTGAATTTTGGAATAACAATCTTTTTTTTTAGAAAGCATAAATGGAACATAATGCTCACCCATCCCTAGGAAAAGGTTGTTTAGTTATTATTTATTTTACTTGTAACACCCCATTTCCCCCATTTACAAGACCTCAGAGCGTGAATAAAAATGCAGATACACTAAACACAATAAGATAGAATCAAAGGATCATAGGAGTCGGAAGGGATCTATCGGCCATTGAATCAAGCCCTCTGCACAGTGCAGGAATCCGAAATCAAATTGTATCTCACAGGTGGGTGTCCAATTTTCTCTTGAATGTCCTCTAGTAATGACGCACTCACCACCTCCCAATGTAATTGTTTCCATTGTCATATAAGAAACATTGTCATTTTTAAGAAAAAATTAAATAGGGTTATATTTTTTAGAGTAGTGGACTCAAGAGATTTAAAACACACAACACACCCCACACACCACACACACAAAACCACACACACAAGAGGGGTTGTGTTTGCCGAGGGTCTTTTGCCCCCTGAAGATGCCCGGGCCCCAGAGTTCGGCGGAAACATCAGGAAGAAAAACATCCCAAACACAGCCAAACAGCCCCAAAAAACCCACAACAGGTACCATAGAATCTCTATGGTAGTGATGCCTCTAACAAAAGATGGCAGGAAAGGGGGTTGGGTAGAGGACCTCCAAGGTCCCTTCCATCTATGATGATTCTATGATTCTACGATCCACAGATTTCTTCCTTTTTCCTGATCGTTCTTGTGTTTTCTATAAACAGCCCTTTTTTAAAATGAGCAAAGAAGTCTAATGGGCTCACCCTCCAGTCTGCTCTTCAGATTTGCAGCAGTAATGTATTAGCTCTAATGATGCCCACGGTGCCCAATTAGGAATGAGGTGAGCTGCACATTTCACTTTTAAAGCAGAACTCCCTTGGTCTGTGGTGTTTTTCGTCCTAATGTTTTTTTTTCTATCATTGTGCTCACTTGCAAAACTTTTTAGATTCATAGGCCGCGAGCATTTGCTCGGTGATTTCCCTTGAAAAGATTGTTTTTAGCTCATCAAGAAGTTCTAGAATAGATCCCTCTGGATATCTACAGAGTGCCCCAGCAGAAAGCAAATGATGGTACATATCTGAGGTTCTTAGTGTCAAATTTTAGAAGGTGTAGCCTCAGAGAGGAGTGAGATAACAGCAGCTGCAGCAATTTCACAACAAACATGCTCTCAAGTTGATTCTGACAGTGGCTGCTATCACACATCCCTTTAAATCCAGATTAAATTTCAAGACAAACTGTGTCCAAAACCTTGTCCCCACGGCCACCGGACTTTAAAAAAAGAACAAAAACAAAACACCCCCCCCCGGCGAGCTTTCCAATTACCTACCAGAGAAGCTGGGGATTTTTTGCCTTGCTTAAAAAAACACATTTTTTAGAGCCGAAGGCCCGGTGGGGGGCATATATGCTCCAGTGTTTTGTTTTGTTTTTTGTTGTTTTCATAGTGCTGACGGGCTGTTCCTGGGGTTGGTCAGCACTGTTTCTTTTAATTTTTTTTATTTTTCCCCCCAGCGGTCAGTCAGCTGGCCTGCCAGCAGGTGAAGCATTTTTAAAATTATTTTTATTTTTATTTTTCCTTAGCCCCACCAGCCAGCCTGAGGCTGTTTGGAGGTGTTTTTTTTATCCCCCACCCCCAGTCCAGTCAGCTGGCCTGGCCAGTCAGGACATTTTTTTAATTTATTTTAATTTATTTTTTTTAAAAAATTTTTCCTTAGCTCCAGCAGCCAGCCTTGTGGCTGGTCGGCCATTTTGTTTTGTTTTTTAAAATTTCCTCTGTGCCTGCTTGAAGCAGGTTAGGGCCGTGGGGAAACAGAAGAGAAGCCTAGCAACTCCAAAGGGGTGTGGGGGGTTCGGAACCCCCATCTTCAATCAAAATAATCAGGTAAGGAGAAAAGCTGGAGTTTCTTTTTTTCACATCTTCCCCTCATGTGATAGCGCCCTTGGAGCAGCATTTTCCAGGCTTTTTTAGGCATACTCTAACACTGTTTACTTTTCTGTTCTGGGGTTGCCCTCCCAGATGCATCTGGTGGGGCCACTGTAAGATACAGGAAGTGGAATAGATGGGCCTTTGGCCTGATCCCGCATGGCTCTTTTTATGTTCTTATGATTCTACAGTAGCCAAGGCAACACAGGCGCTTACAAAGGACAATTGGGCGCTAACGCGTACATCAGTGTTTTTCAACCTTTTTTGGGCCAAGGCAAAACTTGTTTCATTGAAAAAAATCACGAGGCACACCACCATTAGAAAATGTTAAAAAATTTAACTCTGTGCCTATATGACTAGATATAAACAGTAATTCGCTTCCTCCCACGGGGGGGGGGGGGGGTTGTTCCTCCTGCTGGGCGCGCCCCTTCCCCCCCCTTCCTCCTCCTCCTCCTCCATTTCCCGTGGGCTTCCCATCATTCTTCATTCCTTCCGTGTTCGGAATGCTGGCGCGCCTTTCCCCCCCCACCCCCACCCGTTGCCCGCCCTCCTCCAACCATTCATGGCACATCCGGCTGTCCAAGCATCTTTTTCCCCCCCCCCCCCCCCCCAATCCGTCGTTTCCCACCGCCTGGGTCCCCTTCACTTCACCCGCGCCAAGGGGGTGCATGTGGGTGTGTGTTTTTGTTCTGCTTTATACCGCCCCATACCACTTCAAGTAGTCTCTGGGTGGTCAGCGGAGAGATTTTTTAGCTGCTCCGGACCTGCGGTTGTCCGCTCCAGTGGTGCCCCACCCCCACCCCCTTTTTAGGCTCCCTTTTCCTTACCGGGGGAGGGCTCCTGGCTCCCTTCCGGCAGCCCAGGATCGGGGCCTTGCCCGCGAGGCGAGCGGCGGGCGAGAGGTGGCGGACCCCCCCGTGCCCAAACCCAGCAGCAGCGGGAGGCTTGGGGCCCTTGCCGCGGGGGGCCGGGTTTCTTTTTTGACAGGCCCCCCTACCAGGGGGCCTCTCGATCGGAGCCTGATAAGGGCTCCGGCAGGGGGGAGCGGCGGCGGGCACCCGGCGGCCTGGGAGGCGGGGGCCCAAGCGGCGGGCGGCGATCGGACCCCTCTTCTTGGGCCCAGCCCTTGCAGGGTTTTGTGTGCGTGGTCCCTGGGGTCGGGGGGGAAGCTCGTGTGGTTGCCTCTGTGCCGTCTTTGGGGCCCAAGACCCCCGGGGGGGGGGGAATTGACGCAGATGGCAAAAAAAAGTCAGGGGTGTGGTGTGTTTTGCGGCAGGGCTTTTTTTGGGACCCCCTCCCTTTTCCTACGGCTCGCACGGCGGGGCGGCACACCAGCCAAACATCTCGCGGCACAGTACTGTGCTGCGGAACCCCGGTTTTAAAAAAACACTGGTGAAATTTTAATTCCTCTTCTTGTCATTTGCTCCCTCATGCTTTCTAGAATGGGGGAACCCCAAAATTTTTAAAATGGCCAAGAAAGGCCTGTTATCATTGCCACCCTTGTTTGTCCCTTGTCCAAAAAAGGGCCCATGAGCCATTGATTAAAAACCCTGCGGCCCCCTTTGGTTTCTTTTGGGGTACTCCCTCGGGACAATGGAGGTGGGGGTTGCAAAGAACCAAACACCAGTTCACCAAAAAAATTTAAATCAAAAAGGGAATCCTTGAACTGGAAAGTTCTTTGTCATTTTTTTAATGTCTAAGGCCTGCCCCCTCTGTTTAAATAACCCAACGCACACAACCCTCTTTTAATTTTAAAGGGCTTTTGGCCCTTTCTTTTTTAAAACACCCCACCCCAACCCCACCCCAACACACACCCCACACACACCCCAAAATTAATTTCATAAGAAAAGGGGTTTTGAAGATAAAGACCCCGGCCCATTATAGATACAGGAAACAAACTTTTTTAGGCTGGAGATTGGGTGGGATATTTTTTGTGGTGTTTTACCCAAACTGTTCAAAAAGGGGGGCCCAAACTATTGTTATTTTGTGTGTTTTTTTTGTTGCTCTTTTTATTTCCATTTTTCAAAAAAAACAATAGTTTTTTTTAGGGTTTTTTCTTTCCTTTAGTTCTCCCATACAACATAAAAACCTCCTCCTCTTGCTCTTATTCATTCAGATAAAAAAAACCAATTGTCGAAAAATTTTTCTAACCGTTCTTCTAGAAATAAAAGCGGGGTTTTTGGGCCATTTTGTTGCCTCCATTTTATTAAAGAGGGAAATTTAAATTTGGGGTAAAAAAACAGGAAGCCTTAAAAATGCAGTTTTTCTTAAAAGGTCCTTAAAATTGTCCCTTCAGGGGGTCATTTTGGACCTTTTGGGCTCCTGTAACATCTTTTTGAAAGGTAAAAAAAGGAGGAGGTTGTAGAAAGGGAAAAGATCCTTTCTCAGAAATATAGATGTTTGTTTTCGTGGAAATTTGGCAAGGGAAAATAGCCTGACAGATTTGCCCCAGAGGGAAAAAAAAAGAAACAGGTAAAAAATTATTAGACAGGGGCATGACCGGGAAAAAAATAAATTTTTCAATTTTTCTTTGGGCCCAGAACGGGGTCCGTTTCGGGTTTTTTCCCGGGTTTGTCGCAAAATTTTTTTTCAAAAATTTGTCTTTTTCCTTTTTGTCGTTTTTTCTTTTGGGCCTTTTCCACCGTAAATTTAGCGGGGGTTTTTTTTGACTTCCCAGAGCATAGGGGTGCCTCCCGGGCAATTTTCATGGGGGGGGGGGCAGGGGGGAGGTGCGGGGGGCCCAGCGGGGGGGGGGCCCGGGGGGAAAGCCATGGGCGGGGCGGGGGGGCCCGTGGGGGGGGCCCGGGTGGGCGGGGGGGGCCCAGGGGCGGAGGGGGGTTTGGGGGGGCGGGCGGCGGGGCGGGGGTGGGCAGTTAGGATATCACTTAAAATGGGAGGTTTGTTCTTGGCTTGCCCCCCAAATGTGGGTGGGGTGCAAGAAAAATTGAATTTGGGGAAAATAGAAAATAAATGGTGGTATAAATATATTTTTAAAAATTAAATCAACCCCTCCCCCCAGTCGCCTCCCCCTTTATCCAATATAAATGAAAAAATTTCCTCAAACTGCAGAGAAGAAAAAAAAAATTTAAAAACTGCTTTTCCCTTCAGGGGACAAAGCTGCAGGGAATCAAAGAAATTATTTTCTAAATTTTTTTCCCTCCTCCCTCCCAAATTTTAAAAACCCTAAACCCTCCAGCCCCCCTCCTCAATCTCGATCGGCTCCAACCGGGCCCAGCGCCAGCCCCCCTCCCTAACCACACCCTTTTTAACCCGACTGCAATTTCGGGAAAGGGTTTTCCCTTTCGGTTTTTTCCCCTCCGAGCATCCAGAAGGGTCATTTCAAAAAACCTGGCGATGCCTTTGGGGGAATGGTTAAAAAAATTGCATGGCCCAAATCCCATGCCCGCCCAAAGGGGCAGGTTAAAATTAATAATAATAAAAAAATAAAATAAAAAATTGTTTTATTTCCCTATAAAACCCCAACCCCCTGCTACTATTAAAATTAAAGGGCATTTAAAATAAAAAAAATTTCACATTTTTTCCTGGTGTTTTGGTGTTTTTTTTGGGCCCCCGGGGATTTTAAAAAAAAAATTTGGGGCGGTCGCCTTTTTGGACCCCCCCCACACACACAGCAGGGCCCCATGCAGAGGGGCCCGATGACGGGGGAGGGCCCCCCCCCCACCCGGGTTTGCAAGCCCCCCAAAGGACAGGAAAAGGGAGGGGGGGGGCCCGGGGGAAAACCCCCCCAGGAAAAACCACCCCTCTGGTAGGTGGAAAAGGGCTTCGGGCGGCCCTATTTTTGCCTCCCTTTTTTGGGGGGGGAGTGGGGGGGTTTTTTTAAAAAATTTTTTTTAAAAATTTTTTGTGCTTCGATTCCCGGCGATCGCCGTGTTTTGCCAAAAAGGGAAAATGAAAAAACCCAAACCAAAATTTTTTTTTTTTGGGTTTTGAGTTCGAGTTCTGAGGGGGTTTAATTATCTTTTACCGTTTGTTACGAAAGGGGAACAAATTTTAAACAAAAAAGGGGAAAATGACAATTTCCCCCGGTGGGTCCCCAAAGTCTAACCAATTTATTTTTTAAAAAACGTTGAAAAAAGTGAGGTTTTTCCATGGTGAATACAGCTGCCTTTTTTTGGGAAAGGGATTCGGGGAAACCCAAGGTCTGGACAACAAAGCAACAACAAAGAAAAAAGGGGGGGGAAAAAAGAAAAACATTACTTTTGTGAAATTTTGAAAACGGGGTTTAATTTTAAGGGGGAAAGTGAGGGGAAATTTCTGTTGGCAAATGGGCTACGGGTCCCTTGAAAGAAAAATTGGCGGAGAAGGAGAAGGCTGGGTGTTTTCGGGGGGGCGAGGCAGGGGTTTTTTGGCCCCTTTTTCCCGGGTTTCAAAGTTCGAGTCTTTGGGTCCACTTTCCCAAGCCTGGGTTTCAGGGTGGACTCTTCGGGCAAAAAACCAGGAGTCCCATTCTTGAAAAAATCCCCCCTCCCTCCCTGATCTGCCTTTTGCCACCCTTAAAGGCAGCCGGATCCCGGGGGTGCATTTATTTAAAATGTTTGAAACTGCAGGTAAAACTGTGTCATAAACCGGGGGTTTAAAAATTCAAAGGTGGGAGGTCAAGGTTCATCACCCTTCCCTTCCCCCGAGGTGGGATCAAATGAGTACCCCGGGCTTGCTTTGGGATGTGTGCCTCCCATACCGTAATTAAAGCCCTGTAAACTCCCAAAAGACTGATTGAGGGGTTTAGGGGGGAGTATATAAGAGAAACACTTTGCTTTGTTTTTGCCCCCCTTCCCGGAGCTGGCTGTTCCCTCGGATGCACAGGGGGACGCACGGAAAATGTGAGATAGGGGCGGGAATTTCAGAAAGCCCGTGGGCTAAAACCGGGGTCCCCAAAATTTTTGGGTATGGGGGGCCCAGTTTTGGGGTGGCAAAAAGAATGTGCCGGGCCCGGTTTTGTTTCCCCGCCCCCTGCCCCCCACTGCAAGCCCCCCACTGCCATAAAGCCCCCCCCCAAACCCCCCCTTTGCAACCCCACCTGCGGGAAGGGGAAGGGGCGGGGGCCCAAGGGGGGGAAACAAAGGAGCAAAGGGAACCTTTTTAAAAAACATGGGGAAAAGGGAAGGGGGGGGGAAAGGGGGGGGCCCAGCACCCGCGGGACCCTCGAATGGCTGACGGGCCGGTTTTGGCCCCCCGGGCCAGATTTTTGGGCGGGCCCTGGGCTGGGACTTTTTTCCCGGAGTGGTTCCCCTTCTTTCGGGGCCCCGCTACACCCTGATTTGGGCCAAACATGGGGGGAAAGCAGGGGTTTGCCTCCTCAAAGGGGGAAAGCCGGGCCCCTGCCCCTTTTCCCGGTTTTTATTTATTTATTTTTTTTTATTTTGAATTTTTTTCCCCACCTTTGTTTTTGGGAAAAGGCCCCAAAGGGGGCTTACTTAATGGGGAAAATTATGCAGTCCAGAAATTTTAAGCATTTTTCAAGTTAAAAACCCGGAATTTGAAAAATTGTAAAAAAAATGGTAACAATAGAGCTACCAAAAGTACGAAAGAAAAAAAAGGGAAAATTTCCATTATGAGGGGTAAAATTTGCAACTTTGGAGCCCACTGGTGTTCTTATAAAATCGTCAATGCAATCGGGAATGATGCCCTTTTTAAAGGGTCACATATTTAAGCTTTTCCCCTCCTTCGGGGAAAGTTTGCAATATGACTTAAAAAAAGGGTTCTAAGGTGGTTACTTCACGCCCAAATTCTTTCCGCGATTATGTTCATTGTGAATGCGCTGTTTGTGGTAAATTTGGTTTTTACCCCGGGTTCAATCCCTGTTTTCGTTTACCGGGGGGGGGCATGAACCTTTTTCTTGTAAAAACACTGTTTACGTCACATCCTTTTGTTTTGTGAAAAACTACTGGATTTCCCTGGTTTTCGTTACCCTTTTTTAAAAATTGTCAGGTTTCCCTTTTTTCTTATTTCGAATCCTTTGCTGCAGGCGCGCGGGCTGCCCTTGGGAAGCCCGGCAGGGGGGCCGGGCGACCCCTCCCCAAAATTGCCGGGGGGGAAAAGGGGTGGTGGGGGGTGGGGGGCCCGGCGGGGTGGGGGTGGATGAGACACTCTTGCCCTAAAACTGGGCCCGTCTGTGGGTGGAAAGGGGGCGGGGAAAGGAGGTTCAGCCCCGCCTCCGGGACCCGGGGGGGAGGGGGAACCTTTCAGCTGACAGGGGGCTCTCGCCTGTCCCTTCAAGACCCGCCTTCTCCTGCAGGGCCCAGACGGGCAGCCGAGCCGGCCTGGCGCATTATTTCCCAGCCCGTTTTCCCAAATTTCTCGTTTTCGGATTTTTTCCTAAAAGCAAAAGGGGGGGAAACGGCCATTTGCCGTTACTTCACCCCTTGTGAAGGGAACGGGAAAACAGGAACAGGAAACACCCGGGGGGACAACAGTTCCCAGCCCAGGGGCAGGTATGGCTCGTCCATCTTTTTCCGGGGTTCGGGGGGGGGTGGGGGACAAAAAGTTGGTCACACTAGGGATTTTTTAAAAAAGAAACCCTTTTTTTTTGATTTGGTCCCAAACGGGATAGAAAGAGGGACAAGAGGGACATGAAGAATGGCCAAGTTAAAAGGTGAGCCCGGTTTTTTTAAAAAAAAAAAAAACCCAAAAAATTTGGGGGGTTGGGGGGAGAAGGGAAGTCCGGGTCGTGGGTGAGAGTCATTGATTGGGCTTGGATTACCTTTGTTTAGGTGGTTTTGAAACCCCTTGCCCCCCCGCATTTGCCCCCCACAGATGTTTGTTGTAAAGGTGTTGCTGGTTCAAAGAAAAGGGGGGGTTGTGTTGTCTTGTTGGGCCCCTTATGTTATTTTTAAAATTATTTTTTTTGGGAAAGGCCCAGGCGGGAAAAAAAAAACCCACATTTTCAATTTTTCATTCTTTCTTTCTCTCTTTCACACGTGCACTTGACCTTTTGCAGCCCCATGCACTCGCATGCATGCACACACACATGTCCCACACACACACAATGCACACATTTGGGACAAAGAGAGATTTTTTTTTTAAAACAAGGGGTTTGGTGTCACTAGATGAAAAAAAGGGGGGTAATTTATTCATTAGGTCCTTAAAACCCCTGGTTTTAAAAACAAAGCCTGGGAAGGTCTCCCCCTGTTCCATGCCTTCCTGCTTGCAGAGGGTTGAATATAAAAAAATAAGAACATAAGAAGAGCCATGTTTGGATCGGGCCCCAATCCCCATTTTGTCAAGTTCCTGTATCTAAACAGGGGGCCCCCCAAAGATGGGGTTTGGGAGGCTTAAACTAGATATGTTCCCTGATAGCACTCCCCCAAATCTGGCCCTTGAATTTCCCCGGGTTTTTTTAACCCTGGAGATTACCCCATCCCCCTCATGGTTTTGAAACCCTGTTTTGGGACTTTTACTCCCCCAATCTGCCCAATCACAGCCTGGGGGGGGGGGTTTTTCCACGGGATAAAAATTTGGCTGGGTTAAAAAATATTTTCTTTTGTCGGGTTCTTACCCCTCCCAGCCCGAATTTGAGGGGATGTCCCCTACTTTTGGTACCTGTGAAAAGGGAAAAGACCCTTCCCCTTTCTACCCAAATTTTAAATCTTTCCCCTGTATTATTTTGTAATTCTAAATTTCTTTCCCCCCTTTGGGCCCCTTTTTTTTTCCAAACTAAAGAGCCCCAAATTTTTTAAAACCTTTTCCCTTTAAAGGGAGGTCCCCCACCCCAGTAATTTTTTTAGCCCACTCTTTTTTGCCCCTTTTTTCCCATTTCCCAAATATGTCTTTTTTGAGATGCGGGGGGGGGACCAGAATTGTACAAAATTACTCCAGGTGGGGGGGCCCTTACTTTGTTTTGAAAAAAAACCCATTATAATTTTGGCCCGTTTTATTTTAAATCCCCTTTTCGATAATCCCTAGCAGGGAAATTTGGGCCCTTTTCTTCACTGCTGCCGCCCCATTGGGTAGCACCTTTTTGGAACTGTCCCCAACACATGAAGATCTCTTTCCTGATCCTTAAACGGATAACTCAGAGCCCAAGAGTTTATAGAAAAATTTTTGTTTTTTTGCCCCAAATATGCATTACTTTACATTTGGCTACATTAAAAACCCCTTTGCCATTTCGCAGCCTTTTCCCCCAGTTTGGAGAGATCCTTCGGGAGCTCTTCATAATTTTTCTTGGTTTTTACCCACGGAAAAGTTTTGTGTCATCTGCAAATTGGGCCCCACCTCTCTGTTTACCCCTGTCCCCAAGGCCCCTTTTTTTTATGAACAGATTGAAAAGCACCGGTCCCGGGAAAAGGGCCCCTGGGGCACACCGTTTTTAAACCCCCTCTCCATTGTGAAAAATTTTCCCCATTGACACCTATCTTTGTTTCCTGGATTCGACCGTTCTAAATAAATAAGAGGCCCCTGCCCTGTTATCCCGTGACTTTTACAATTTTTCAGCAGCCTTTGGTGGGGGGACGGTGTCAAAACCCTTTTAAAATCCAAAATGGGTTTTTATCCCCCGGTTTTTCCCAAAAATTTCCACATGCCTTTTGCCTTTTAAAAAAAAATTCAAAAAATTTATTTGTCAGAAAGACCCCCTTACAGAATCCTTTGCGGATTTGCTCTCGCAAGATTTGGGTTCTTCTATGTGTTTTAAGTTTTTCTCTTGGTGGGCCCAACCCCCCCGGGAACGGGGAATTTTTAGGGGAAATGGGTGTAAGTTTACGGGGGTCCACCCCTCCTTCCCTTTTTAAAAAATTGGGTGGACATTACCCCCAAAAGGTTCCCCCGGCCCTTGGGGGGGGGTGTTTCTTTGGGGCAGGGGTTGCAAATAAAAGTTGGTCGGGAACCTTTTCGCCATTTAAAACCCTTTGGGGGGGAAGAAATCTGGGACCGGGGGGTTTTTAAAATTTTTTCCCAAATTTGCTTAAAATCCTTTTTTAAACCCCAACGGGGGGTTAATTTGGGGTTTTTTTTTTTAGTAAAGGGGGGGCCCGGTTAAAAGGCAGGGAACCCCTGTCAAGGTGGGTTTTTTGCCCCGTAAAGTTTAGTTTGCAAAAAAAAACCCCATTTATTTTTTCGGGCTTTTTTCCAAAGCCCCCTTTTAACCTCCCCTTTTTTTTCCCCTCACCATCCAGGGGTTTCAATTTGGTTTTTCGGCAGGTTTTTTTATTTTTTAAACATTTTTTAAAGAAGCTTTTATTTTTTTCCCTTTTTATTGTACCCATGCGTTCCTAAAAATCTTTCTTTGCCTCCTTTTCATCTTTTTACTTTTCTTTTGCTAGAGTTTGTCTTCCTTTTTTTTTTTCCTTTCATTTGGGGGGGTTTCCCATTTACAAAAAGGGTTTTTCTCCTTGCATTTAAAGGACCCTTTCTCAAACCCCAAACCGGGTTAAAAAATCCCGGTGCCCTTTGGACTTAAATGAGTCTCTTTCTTTGGGGGGAGGGCCACTTGTGCTGGGAAATCTATTACCGTTTTTTTTAAAGGGGGCTCCATGCACTTGAAGGATTGGATTTTTTTAAACCCTTTCCCCTTTAATTTTTTTCTAACTTTTTCCTCTTCGGGAGGGAAGTTTCCCCCTTTGGGAAATAAAGGGGGGGTTTTTTTGTCTGTTTTGAAATGCCCCTTTTCCCTCCAACCTGCATGGAAAAGGAGATTGCGCAGGGGTCATTGTTCCCCAGGGGCTGAGTGACATTAACATCCCTGACCAGGTCCGGAGTATCACCAGTTTTAGTTCCGAGTTGCCTTTTCCCTGGCTAGCAGCTTTTGCAGAGTTCAGGGAGGGAAAGGGGCAGAGCTGCCCCTTGAGGTACGAAAGGGTTGTGGAAGCAAAAGGCAGGCATGCTCTGCCAGGCCCCGGGATGAAGGGGGGCCCCAGGTTGATTTGGGGGGAAAGGGGCTTTTTCCGGGAGCCCTTCCTATTGGGGTGAACAAACCGAGGCCTCATTTGGGGCCCCCGTGATCACCTGGGAAAGTTTCCAGCTTGTGGAGGATAGGCTCCCCGAGGATAAAGGTTTCTGCATGGGGCCCATGGTCGGGGACTTCAGGGGCGGCCCCTAAAAACTATCATCCCGATCTCCTCCATTTACTGGGCGGGGGTAAAGGCAGAGTCGGGCCCCCTTTCTTTTTCCAGTGTGGCTGTGAAACTTCTCCCCCATCCCGCAGCTTCCGAGGGGACCAAGTATTTCCCAAAAACCTTAGAAACCCTTTTTTGGGGGCCCCGGGCCCTCAATTGGCCCCAAGCACCGGGGAAAAAGGGTTGGCCTTTTTAGGTTAAACCCAAATTCTCTTAGTTATTGGGACCCAACTACTCCCAAGCGAGGAAATTTGCCAGAAAATTTTTTCCCTTTTTTTTTAAAAGAAATGTAAAAAGTAGGCTATGCTGGGGGAAACCCCGGGGAAAATTTTCTACGGGGGGCCCCCAAACCCCCTGGGTCAGGGAAACCTGCCCTGTCTTTTGGCCTTTTTCAAAAACGGGAAAAACCCCGGGGGCCCCTCAGGGGGGCCAGAAACCCTTCCTTCTAAGGTGTGCTTTCCAAGTGGGAAAAATCTTCTCCCCCACAAAATTTCTCTTTTCCCCCCTATGCCCCCTTTTGTTTTTTTCCCGAAGGGAAAACCAAAGGGGGGAAAAGGGAGAGGGGGGGGGAGGAGAGGTTTTCAACATTAATTGTTGGCACACAAGCAGGGAGAAGCCGTATTTGTCCTAGTGCCCCAAAAAAGGGTTTGGGGATGTGCTCTACTTTCCTAAAAGAGTATTCCTTTTGCAAATAAAATTTGGGGAAAAATTTGTATTTTATGTTTTTTTCACTTGTCTGAAAAAATAAATTGGTATGAAACTTTGTTTTTTAATATCTAGCAAATTAACAAGAAAAAAAAAAAAAAAAAGAAAAAGGGGGACAAAAAAACAAATTTTTTTCCAAAAAAACCAAAAAACCTTTAAAAACCCACCACCACCAAAAAAACAAGGACAAAATTTGTTCTGTGGTTTTGTTTTTTTTTGAAGGGGTTTTTTTTAAAAAATTTTTGAATTTTTTTTTTTCCTTGTTTTTTTTTAAAACCGGGGGGAAGGGCAAAAAAAAAAAAAGGAATTTATTGCCCTTTTGGGGGTTGGTGGGGGAACAAAATATTTGTTTAATTTTGGGTTTTTCCCAAAAAGGGGTTAAACAAACCAAAAAAAACAAAAAAAAAAAAAAAAAATTGGTTGACGTTGTTATTCCCTTTCGTTTTCCCTTTTTTTACTAAAATTTTCCCCCTTTTGGGGGGCCTGGGATTTCCCCCCAAAAAAAATGGTTTTAAAATTGTTTTTATTTAAAATTGTTTTGTTTTAAAATTGGGTGTTTTTTTTGGTTTTCCCAACCCGGGGATCGGGTTTTAAATTTTTGGGGGAAAAAAAAAGGGGGGTTTTTTTATTTCGGGTGCAACTTAAAAATTTTTTTAAATGGATAAAATTTAAAAAAAAATTCCTTTTTGGGAATTAAAAGCTCGGGGTTTTTTAATTTGTAAAAAACCTTTTGGGCTAAAGGGGGAATTTTAAGTCGGGGGATTAAAATTCCACTTTTAAGACGGAAATTTTGAAAGGCCAAAAACAAAAAAAAAAAAACACACAATGAAAACCCCAATTTTTGTATTTTTGTTTAAAACGTTTTTAAAAGGCCCCCAAGGGTTAAAAAAATCAGTTGGGTTTCCCTTTAAAAACCTGGGGGCCCCCAATTTTTTCCTTTTGGACTGCAACTCCCAAGGGAAACCCCCCTTCCAGCAAAACGCGGGTTTTTGGGTTGGAGGGCTTTTTTGGGAGGTCCCAGGGCCAGGAAATTCCCGGGCCCTTTTAAAAAAAAGGTTTTGGGGCCCCCCCCAAAAGGGTGTTTTTTTTTGGGGGGTTCCCCCCCCTTCCCCTTGGGTTTCAATCTCCCTCGGGAAAGGGGGAACCCAAGATGAACCAAAAGGGACCCAAAAATTTTTTTAAAATTTTCCCCAAACCCCTTGAACCCCTTTAAAATTTTTTTAAACCCTTTTTTCCAACGGGGTTTTTCCAAAAAAAGTCCTGGTTTTATTTTTTTATTTTAATTTTTTTTTTTAAGGATTTGAAAAAGGGGTTCGATGGGGGGGTTCAAAATTTTGGGTTCCCCCGGGGCCTTTTAAAAACTAATCCATTTGTTGGGGGGGGAAAAAATGGCGCCCGAAATTTTTTTTTTTAAATTTTAAAACCCCCCCAAAACAGCAAATGGATGGGAAAAATTTGAAATTTAAAGCAATTTTTAAACAGGGGCATGGGGAAAAAAAATGGGAAATTTTTTTTTTTTTTTTTCCCCCTTTTAAAATGTTTTTGGGGGGACCTTTTTTTAAAGGCCCCCTTCCTTCACAAATTTCTTTCCAAGGGCAAAAACGGGAAAATTTTGAGCCCCCAATTTGGCCTAAAAAAATTCCTTTAAAGGGTGGGTAAAGGAAAAGGTCCCCCAAATAAACCTCCCCAATAGCCTTTTTTAAGGGGAAATTTAAACCCCTGGTTTTGGGTTTGATACAGTTCCAATAAAAATTCCAAATTGGCCCCGGCCTGGCCCCCCCCAGGGGGGAAAAGCTGGAAAAAAAAAAGAAAGCAATTTTTTTTAAAAAGGCCAGCCGAAAAAGGGAAAACCCAAACTAAAAAGGAATTAAAATTTTTTCAAGACCAAAACCTTAGAAAGTGTTTGGAAACAATTTTTATTTTTTTTAAAGACAAAAGGTTTGGACTGTAATCTGATCCCCCAAATCCTCTTGCTGCACTTTCTTTTTGGTTTAAATTGTTTGGGAAATACTGAAAAATTCCCCCTTTCTTGTTTAAAGTCGGGGCATTCCCCATTTTAAGGGAGCCATTTTAAATTGTATGTGGCCCGGGCCTGATGTTTGGTTGGGGAACTTGGGAAATTTTTGTTAAAAATTGGAAGGAAATTAAAAGCTTTGAAAAACCCCACATTTTTGGGGGGAAATGTTTTCCCAACCCCCCTTGGGCCAATCTCTCAAGAATTTTCTACAGGCTGCTAAAAAATTTGGGGGGAAAAAAGTTGTTCCAGGGAAGAATCCCAAAAAACCCAAAATCTATTTTGCCTTTTTAGGATGCCCTTGCGGGAAAATGATCAAAAGGGAAAAAATTTAAAAATACAGTAACTTAAAAGGGTGCCCCTTAAGTCCACCTCCCATGGGGTTTTATTTCCCCAAGGAGGTACCACTCTTTTTCTGCTTGGTCGGGACCCCCTGGAGTACTTGCAGCTAAATTTTTTAAAAGGAGGGTTGACAACCTTGGGGGGGTACAGGGGGGACTGACCAGGATGGTTAAAATTTTCGGGAAAGGGAAAAGTCTTATGAGGAACGGCTTAGGGAGGGGGGAAATGTTTACCCTTTTTCAAAAAAAAAGGGGGGAGGGGGATATGATAGCTATTTTTAAAAATATTTGAAAGGATGTCATATTGAAGGGGGAACGGTTTTTCTTTTCCCAATTTCCCAAGGAAAAGTGATTCCATTTGAACATTAAGAAGAATTTCAGGGAGGGTTTTAGAGTTTTCAGCAAGGGAATTTGCTGCCCGGGGGGGTTTTTTGGTTTTTGGGGGTCTCCTTTCTTTGGAGGTTTTTAAGCGAGGCTGGAGGGCCCAATCTTTTGGAAAAAATGTGAGGGGGGTTTTCCTCCCCGGAAAGGGGGTTGGAATTGGATGGCCCTTGAGGTCTTTTTCCCAAAACCTCTATGTTTTTTTTCATGTTTTCTTCTTGTTCTTCTTTTTTGCTTCTGCTGTTTTGGGTTTAGCAGCTTTCTGCCATTGGTTGGGGAAAAGGGGGGGGCTGCAATGTTGTTTAATGCAAAAAAACCGGTATTAGCACCATCAAGAACTTCCCTGCCTTTATTGTGAAAGACTTTTTTTTTAGCAAGGGTTTATGGAAACTTATTTTTTTGGTGCCCCTGGCCAATGGGTTAAAAAATAAAAGCATGTTCCTTAAAAAAGAGACAAAAATAGAGACTCAAAATGGGGGGTAAATTTAAAAAAAAAGGTTTCCCAAACTTTGGCAGTTGAGTTTTATTTTTTTTTTTTAAAAAAAGAAAAATTTTTGATTTTCTGCATCTTTACAGGAAAAAACAGTTTGTACATTTCCCTTCCCGCAATCGGGGAAAAAATATTTTTCCCAAAAAAAATTTTTTTAGGGGTAGACAGTTCTGGGGTTGTACTGTTTGGGTGAAATTTGGTGCTAGCGGTTTAGTATATTCCCAGCGGTCAATTAAAAATTTACCACTTTCAGTTCTTTAGAAAGCACCCAAACCCGCTGGGTTTTACTCCTAAAAAATCAAATGTAGCAAATTTTTAAATTTTTGGCTAACAATGGACTGAATTTTGGAGCTTTTTTTACACAATCAGGGGGGGCTTTTACCCAAAAAATTCCTAATCTTTTTATACTATGCATTAAAAGTACCCAAATTAAAAATGGTTCTTTTTTCCCATTTGAAAGGGAAAATTTTTCCCAAATCCCCTTTTGTGACTTTTTACTCACACAAATTATTTTTTCCTTTTTTAAACAAAACCTACCTCTGGATCAATTAATTTCTGGTTTTTGGTTTTTGGGGACTCCCCTGGTTCATGAAATTTTTTTATTTAGTTTTTTAAAAAGATCTTGTTTTTTATACTCCAAAAGGAGTTGGGTTTTGGGCCCTTTAGGATCCAGTTTGGGGCCCGGGGATGAAAAAGGGTTTGAAATAGTTTAACTTGAAAGGGGTATGCTAAAATTTTTAATATAGACCCTAGTAAATTAAGTCAAAAATTTAAAAAGCATGGCATCTTTATTCTTTGTACTATAATTTAAAAAAATTTTTATTTGGTTTTTAAAAATGAAAAATTATGAGGGCCCCCATGATTTTTAAATACAATAATAAAAAAAAAACTTTTACATCTTTATTCTTTGTAATAAAATAAACCTTTTTTTTGTTTTTTAAAAGAAAGAAGAATATGAGACCCCCATTATTTCTTTACAATTTAAAAATTTAAATGATGGGAGCAAAATTTCACATGCTCGCAACAAAAGGGCATTAAAATGGCTCCACAATATGCAAACTATTAATTTGGGTAGTAACCTACAACAGTGTTTTGGGAACCTAGGCAAAGGTGCCAAAGGGGGGGCCCCCCGAGTCTTTCTGTGGGCAGCCAATTTTTGCCCTTCACACCAACTGTAAATTTAGATTTTTAAAATTTCCTTTTATTGATACTTTGCAAATAATTAGTGGGTTTTTAAATTTATGTTTGGGCATCAGGGCTAAAAGGTTTTCCATCATGAAAACCCAGAATAAACCTTTCTTAAATGTTGCTCCCAAAAGTCATTTCCCCTGTTTTTTTCTCAGTCATTTTTAAATGGTTTTTTTCTGGAAATTGAGTCATGGCAACTGGACATTTTTCTTGAGAGATTGAAGTGTTTTGCGGGTCAAACCAAAAAGTTCAAACGGGGCTAGTTTCAGGGGGGGTGATGAAGGGTCTTTTTGGGTGAGCAGCCAAAAAGTTTCTAAACTTCAGGAAAAAAAGGAAATTAGTTGCCCTGATCAACTTCCAAAATTTCTCTTAAAAAATTCTTTAAAAAATGTCTTCAGGCATTTTCCCCTCTATATAAAGTCCCAACCCCCCAATTTCCTTTTTCTCTTTTGCTTTCCCTACCCCATGGAAAAAGCGGGGATGGCCCCGGGCACTGAACTAGAACCCCAAAATTTTTCTGTTTTTTATGGTTACCAGGAGTTGAAATTTTTTTTTCCCGCAAAAATTTTCTTAAAATTTAAATTTTTGTCAGATACAAAAAACTGATTAAACTGCATACCCGTGGTAATTTCTTTTCCAATTTTTGGGTTTTTAAACCCTAAGAAAATTTTATTTTTTGCTTCTAAAAAAAGAGGGTACGTAAGTTTATGTTTAGTCAGAGAAAATTTAAAATTTAATCTAATTATAGTCCCTCCCGGGAAAATCACTTTGCTGTTTTTTTGCGCAATAA
This sequence comes from Phrynocephalus vlangalii, assembly GCA_037367305.1. NCBI lineage: Eukaryota > Metazoa > Chordata > Lepidosauria > Squamata > Agamidae > Phrynocephalus > Phrynocephalus vlangalii. Next base: position 17,828 of record JAWVWN010005617.1, on the reverse strand, counting down.
AAAATTTCCCCTTTCCTTTTTATTCTTTTTGAAAAGACAGAGATTATTATGGAAAGGGGGTGAGATCAAAGGGAAGGGTTTTTCTTGACCTAGAAATTCCCCCACGGGAAAATCCTTTTTTGCAGTTTACAGAAGCTGATGGAAACTCAGTCATTGCTTTAAACCTTTGCTTTATTTTAAAACCCCAATGGAGCCCTATGTAAAACATCGAGAGGTTGTGTTTTAGTGGCTCTTTTTTAAATAGTGAATTTTTATATTTATCGATTGAGCACTCAGGGTCACCCTTGATCATAGAAAACAGGGTTAACAGGCCCCTGGCAGAAGAGGTCGAAATTTCATTTGGTGGTATAAATCGTTGATGGTTTTCGGATTATGTTTCAGATAGCCCTCCATTTAAATTTTGGTGGGGGTTTTTTTAAAACCCTTGGTGTCAGCTTAAATTTCCGTAGTTGTACAACTTTCGTAGAGTAGACCATTTAATTAGTAGCCCCCCAGTGGAGTTGATTTTTTTATTCCACAGGTCTATAACAGATGCAATTTTTCCCATTTGACTTTTGGCCAATTTTTTATTCAAAGGGTTTTTTCAGGCAAACCTTTTTTGTTATAAATTTGAACCCGGGTTCCCAAGGGGCCCCACCTTTTTTTGGAAAAAATCAAAAGGATTTGACTTTTGTGAGAAAAAACAATATCTCCCCTTTTGAGCATGAGGCATATTTTGAAGAAAAAAAAATTTGTATAAAAACATAAGAACATAAAAACATTTAAAAAACCCAAAGCTGGGGTGAGGCCAAAGGGCCTATCTATCCCGCTTCCTGTATCTCACAGTGGCCCCACCCAAAAGCCCCTGGGGCGCACAACACTAGGGTAAAATTTTTTCGATACCCTCCCCTGCACTGGTCCCCTTTAAGTAACCCCGGGTTTTAAGCCCGGGGGATGACACATCTCCCCTCTGGGGTTTTTTAACCCGGGTTTGGCGTTTCCTCCAGGAATTGTCCAAAAACCCCTTTTTTAAGGTTTCCCGGCCCGTTTCCATCACCCACTCCTGTTGCCCGGGAGTCCCCCCAGCTAAAAAAAGGTGGGTAATTTTTTTTTTTTTGTTTGTTTCCCTCACCCCCCCTCAAATTTTAGTTTTTAAAGTCCCCTAGTTCTGGGGATTATTTTGGAGGGAGAAGAAAATCTCCCTTTTATCCCCTTTATCATGCCCCCTGCATTATTTTTTTCGTTTTAAACATTTTCCCCCCCAGGGCCTTTTTCCAGGGCTAAAAAGCCCCCCAAAAAATTTTAGCCTTTCCCATAAGAGAGGGTTTCCCCCCGCCAGTAAATTTGGGAAAGGGCACGACCAGAAAAAATGATGTTTGGGTTTTCATTTTTCGGAACGGGTCCCTTTTTGGGGGTTTCCATTTGTAAAGAAATTTTTTAAAAAATTTTTTTTCCGTTTGTCGGTTTTTTTCGTTTCCCCCCAAATTTTGCGGGGTTTGAATTTTCCCAGAGCATAGGGGGGTCCCGCAATTTAGCGCTGGGCTAGGGGGTTTTTTTCCCCCTAGGCGGCGGGGGGGGGCGGGGGGGGGGTGTGGGGGGGGGTGGGGGGGGGGCGGGGGGTGGGGGGGGCCCTGGGGGGGGCGGTTGGGCGGGGGGTGCGGGGGGGGGCGGGGGGGGACACGGGCCCCAGGCAGGTGGCGGGGAGGGCGGATGGGGAGGGGGGCAGTTAGGATATCACTTAGGAAAAGGGTTTGGTTTTTGGCTTGGGACCCAAAAGTGGGTGTGTGAAAACAAATTGAAAATTTTGGGGAAAAAAGAAAAAAATGGTAGTATTTAATTTTTTTTTTAAATTAAATCCACAAACCCCCCACTTCCCCGTCCAAAACCCCCCCCTTTTTTCCAATATCAGAAAAAAATTTCCCCAAAAATGCCAGGGGAAGAAAATTTTAAAAAATAAACTGCTATTCCCTTTAGCGAAAAAAGCTGCAGGAAATCCCAAAAAAATTATTTTTTAAATTTTAATTTCCCTCCTGTTAACTTTTAAACCTAAAGCCTCCCGCCTCCCCCCTTTAATCTCGTTGGATCCCCACCAGCCCAGCAGCGCCCCCCTCCCTTTAACCCCAACCCCTACACCCCCACTGCCCATTTATGGAAAAGGGGGCCTCGGGGTTTTTATTGCCCTTCCCAGACATCCAGGGAAATGTCAGTCAAAAAACCCGGGATGCCATTGGGGGAATGGTTCAAAAAATTTGCATGGTCCATCACATGCCCCGCCAAATGGGGAGGTTAAAAAAAAAAAAAAAAATAAAATAAAAAAAAAATTTAAAAACAATACGTGTTTTATTTCTATAAAAAAACCCCCTGTGTAAATATTAAAAATTTCAGGCATTTTTAAAAAAAAAATAAATTTCACATTGGGTTTTTGTGGTGATTTGGTTTTTGTTTTTTGACCAGATTTTTAAAAGAAAAAAATTGGGTCTCCATTTTTGGATACCTATCAAGCCCCCCTCAAAAACACACGCAAGCCCAAATTCAGTTCTTTGCCAGGGAACTTTAGTTTAATCCGATAAAGACAAGACAAATCCGGGTCAATTTCCCGAATAACTTAAGGCCCAAAACCCAAATTCAAGGGAAAAAGAGAAACAGGAAAAAATCAGGGAAGCGGTCCAAGGTCAGGAAAAAAGCAGGGAATTTACACCCGGAACGTGGGTGGCAAGGTAAGGGCGCGTTGGTCCCACAGAGGGTTTGGGTAAATTGGGCCCGGTTTAAACCTAAAACAGGGAGCACACCCATATTTTGGCCAAGGTCCTGCTAGAACCAAAGGGGTTTAGGGTCTAATTTTACGCCTATCTTTAAAAATCCTTTCCCTTTGCTCTCCTGTTAGTTCTCCTTTGCAGGATCCTGCTCCTAGCCCCTTTTAGGAGGAGGAGAAGTTGCCTAACTGCGTCCTCAGACTCGCTGCCCGCTGGGGTTGAAAATCCAAAGGGTCCCCCCTGCTGCCCCTCCAGCATTTATTTCCTTTAAAATTTGGGTTCCATGACAGGCAGGGTCCTGGCACTATCCCCCTCCCCATGGCCCCCCCTTTTAATGGGCCCGGGTTTTTTCTGGATAAATTTTCTTTAAAGGGGTGAATTTTAACTCCGGCGCATGTAAGTTTTTTCCCCCGGTTCCCCAAAACGTTCTTCTGGTCCATACCCTTCCCGTCACTAGGTTTTTCAAACCCCCCCCCCCCCCTGTATTGGGGAAACCCAAAATTTGGGAGAAACCCCATTCCTCTTTTCCTTTTACTTTAAAATCGGTGGAGGAGGTTTGGATTTGGGGGTCGGTTGGGTCAGGTTTTTTTGGTGGGACCAAGGGGGGAACGATGGAAAACGGGGTGAAAATGGAGGGATGCAGGTAATTGGAGACGGGGGCGCCCCCTGGGTTTATTTTTTCTAGGATGGGGGGAAGGGCCCTTGAATCGAGGGGTTTATTTCCGGGGATCACCCGGAGGGTTTAAATATCGGGTTTGAGAGCCCCAAAATTTCTTTCCTGGTTTCCCAAATGTGGGCCTTCTTGTCTTTTCTGATCCCCTGCCCCCTTTTTTTAAAGCTTTTCCCTTTGGGATGATTGAGTTGTTTTTTTCAAAAATTTTGAATGCCATGAAGGTTTTTGGATATAAGGGATCGGTTTGCTGGCAACCCAGGGGGAAGGTAAGGGTTTTTTTGGAAAGTACCCAGGATTTACCCTAGTTGGCCATTTAATGGGGTTTGTTTTGGGGGATGAAAAGTACAGCCCTTTTTGTATGCAACCCCAGCTAAAAGGGAACAAATCGGCCATTGGGCCTGTTGATAAAATGTATAACAAAGTTAAAAAATTGTTCTAAAAATGGCATTGGTTTTGGGACTCAGTTGACCAAACCCGGGCTGTGGGTGATAAGCGGATGACAAGTGAACTTGGGGGTTTCCCAAATGCCCTTTTTGATTGCTTTCCCCGAAAAAGAGAGGGGGAATTGGGGGCCCCGATTTCCCAAATAAAAATGTTCAGGTAAACCATGAAGCCTTGGGAAAAGGGGGTTGTAAATAAAGATAGTGTTTCTGCTGCGGTAGGGATTTTGGGGCAAGGAATGGAAATGGGCCTTTTGGTGAAAATTTAAACTACGAAGACCGGATGAGGTAAACCCTTTTTAGGGGGGAAAATCCGTGATAAAATTAGGGGGGAAGCATTCCCAAAGGGCCAGAGGGTGTTGGGAAAGGATGCAAAAAGATGAGGGTTTAGCCACCCTTTCCTTTGCTCGCCAAAAAACTTTTACAGGAACCCACATATCGGGGGAAAAATTTAGCACGGGCCTTTTGGCCCCCGAACTCTCTTGTGGCAGAGGGAGGGTTTTTTAAGTCCAAAGTGTCCAGAAGGGAAAGTTCATGAGATAGATCAATACCGGTTCGAAGGGGGAAAAATGCAGGAACTTTTTAACCTCCCTCGATGTTGTTAAAAACCCTTGTTGTGCAAAAAAACTCTCATGTCCCCATTTGAAAGGGTTTTTGAAGACGTTTTTGAGTCCATTTGGGTTCGAGTTGATTTCCCTTTCTTCTTTCCAAGTGGGGGCACGGTTTGTGGCCCGCGAACAGAGAAGGAGGGAAGATGGGGGCCCTAAGGTTCTTTTTTTGGGGCCGCAATTTTGGTTTTCTAGGGTTCAGTGTTTTTCAACCCCTGTTTTCCTGGCACATAGTGTTGGGGCGGAAGTTGGTGGTTTTGCCCTTGGAAAAAAAAAAAAAATTCGAAAAATTTTTTTTTTTAAAAAAAAAATGTCGAATTTTTTGCCCATAGGGGGGCCGGACTGTTTTCCGGGGTTTTGAAGGTTGGGGTTTTTTACCCCCCCCTTTGGCCAGGCCCGGGGGCCGAAATTTGGGGTCCTCAGGGGACACCCCCACTTTTTTGATGGGTCCCGGGGTGTGATGGGTCAAGACTCCCGCCGGGAACCTTCCAGGGAGGACATCATCTTCCGACTTCCTTCCCGCCCCGGGGGCACGGGGGTGCGCAGCAGCGGAGAGAAGAAAAGTTTGCGCTTGGTCACCAAAAAGGAAAACCCAAAGCAGGAGGGGGACGGGTGGAGAAACCCGGACTCGGCAGGGGAGATGGGCTGATGGGTTTGGGGTGGAGACATGCCATGAAAGGTGCTTGGTTTTGATGGACAGGGGCTATCTGGGGGAGACAAGGGGCAGTAAGTACTGAACAGTGGATCGCGTGAAAGGACCCAAATTATTGAAAAGGAAAGAAAATTTGGGTCTGAACAAAAATTTGGAGCCAGATGGAGCCCAAAATTTTGAGGGGGGAAACAAAAAAAAGCCCAAAGGGTGGTTAGCTAAGCAAATTTTTCTGGCCCCAAGGCAATATAGCGAAAGTATTTTTTTATTTGATTTTTTTAAACCGGAAGTGCAAACAAAACCCCCTCCACGTGCTGGTGTTGGTTTAAAAGCTTTGCTAAAAAGTGTAGGTCCCAAGCAAAAATTAAACGCCATCTCCAAAAAGAAACCCCTTCGCTTCAAAAAAAAGATTGGGATATTTTGTTCGCCCCCGGGGTGAAAACATGGGGGAAAGAGGCAACTTTCATGGGGGAAAAAAAAAGGTAAATGAAAGAGCTTTTTAAGGTTCTATCCAAAGTTGGGAATTTTATTAAACCAAGCAAAAAAGTCGCACCAAATGTGGCAGAGACTTTTAAAAATTCCCGCCTGCAAAGCTTTGTAGAGGGATGCTTTGGACCTGAAGGGAGCTAAGGAAAAAGCCAAAGTCCCTCTCTCAGACAACACAATTTTTCCCGAGTTAATTTAAAGGGGCATTTTCTGCAGGCATTAAAGTGTGGTTTTTGGGGGAAAAGATCCATATCAGTGAGAAATTTTTCATTGCAAACTTTACGGGTCTAAAGATAAACAGTGGCATGCTCAATTTTTGGCCAAAGTGGGTTTTGGGTTTATGGTGGGGTGCAATTAGAGGGAAAATTCTTTTTTTGCAAGGCATTGCCAGAAAAAACAACAGGGGGAAGAAATTTTTCGGGTCACATCAAGGGTTTCCTTGAACAAAGGGGGACTTAAGTGGGGAAAAAACCCGCAAAGTGTCCTGCCCGTGGAGCGGGGCCTTTGGGCGGGCGCAAACCCAAAAACTTTTTAAGCAGAGTGAAGGAAAGAAATCAGTGTGATTTTGTTACGCATTGTTTTTTACACCCTGAGGCCCTCGTTGCCCCAAAACTTTTCCCGCAGACCTAGTTCATGTGTTGGATGATGTTGTGCGCATGGGAAACTTTGTAAAGTCAGACCCGTGGAAAAAGTCGCTATTTGCAGCTTTGTTTTGAGGAGATGGGGGCGAAAACATTAAAAACCTTCTGTTTCAACGGGGTCCGGGGGTTGTCGCGTGGCAAAAGGGCTTGGGGTTGTTGTATGGCGCGGGAGGAAACTTAAAATGTTCTGACAAATGAGAGGTAAAAATTTTGCAAGTGTTGCGTGATGGTTTGGGGTTTTCCCAAAGGGTTTGGGTTCCTGGCAGATATATTTTTCTTTTTAATGAACTGAAAAAATGAATGCAAGGGCCCAAAAAGAAAACCTGGGTTACAAGTTCAGATTAAAAAAAATGGATTCCGTTTAAAGGTGCAACTTGGGGATTTAACAAAGTGGAAAGTGGCATCTTGAAAAGTTCCACTCGCCCAAACAATGGCAAGGTGTTCACACTGTGCCTGTGTGAGATATTTGTTTTTAAAATTTAAAAAAAACTCTCGAGGGGAAGTTGTTTATTTTTTTTTTCTTTCAGTTCCCCCTGAATGCCCTTTACTGGGTTAGGGACCCTTTTAGTTTTGCATCGTTGGTGGAAGGAATGACTTTACAGGAGCAGGGGAACTAACTGAAATGAGACAAAATCGTGGTTTCATGCTTAAAATTTTTCTGATCTAACCCTTGGGGGTTTTTTTTGGGGTTTTGGGGTAAGGGCCCAAAAAGGGTTTCCCCCCCTTTTTGGAAACAAAGCTTTTTACATGCTCCCCTTTTCCCCCTACATATCTGTGTGAGATGAGCTTTCGCATGAATGCTATAAAAACTAAATAAGAGAAGAGGGGAGGTGGATGTTGAGAAGGCTTCGGGGTGTCTTTCTTCGATTCAGCCAGAATATCAACTTTTGTGTTCAGCCAAACAGGCCAAAAAGGGTTTCGCACGGGGAAAAAAGTATTTTTTATTTTTCTTATTTTTTGTTTTCCTTTTCTTTTTTTATAAATTTAAAATAATTATAAAAAAACTTTTTTTGTTTTATTTGGGTTCCAAATTTAAGAGGGAAATTTTCTTTTTATATAGTCAATTTTAGACCCAAAAGTTAAATTTTTTTAAAATTTTTAAAGGTGGTGTGCCTCGTGTTTTTTTTTTATGAAAAAAGTGTTTTTTGCCCAAAAAAGGTTGGAAAAAAAAAACTGGGTTTTAGATAATGGGATCAGCTTTTTATTTTGGGGCCTCAGGAAATTTTCTTGATACGAAAATCGAACCGGGGGGAAAAAAATTAAAGGGCCCCCACGGTTTGTCGTGGGACAACGCCGGGGCTGTTTGTTTAAAGGGTTTCCCGGTTTTGTGATCGTTAAAACTTGAAAAGGGGTTGGTTTTGAGCTCCCTAAGGTAATGCCTCCTACTCAAAAAGTGTTTTGTGGGGAAAAAGTTTTACGGCCCCCGATCGTATAATTTTTTCTCTGCGGGTTTTAATTTTCCCGGGGTTTGTAGGAAAAGGGACGGGGGGTTTGGGAGGGGTTTCCCCTTGTTGGGGATAATACTGCTCCCCGGGCAAAACTAGATGCGTCAGCCCCCACTATGGAAAAGGCAGTTGTGGATCAGGGTAGCGAAAATAAAGGCTCCGAGGTAAAGTGGGTTTTTAAGGTTTTGAGAAAACTTTTTTCTGGTTCTTGGGGGTCCCCGGAAAGGCTTTCTTTGGGGGCGAAGGAGACGGTTTAAAAGGGCAGCAATTCGGCGTAAGCAGGGAATTTAAAATGACGGTAGTAGTTAGCGAAGCCCCCCAAAGGAAAAAATTTTCAAGTCCTTTTCGTTTTTTTGGTTGCTGCCCCTGAGAACCCCAGCCTCTTAAATTTCTTGGGGTCCCTGGGGGATTTTCCCGGGGGGAAAAGATATGCCCCCGGGGAAATTTACCTTCTTAATGTTAAAACCCCACTTTTTTCCCGCTTGATAGGGTCCGTTTCCCCAAGACGCTGTAAGGGCCCGACGAAAATCTTGAACATTTTGAGCCCGGTCAGCGGGGGTAAAAACAGAAAGTCATCTAAATACACCCCAATCACACAAAAGATCTAGGAGATCCTTTGGAAAAAGTTTATTCATCATCCCCTTTAAAAAACCTGGGTGCATTGGTCAGGGCCCAAAAAGGCATTACTTAAAGTTCAAAATTGGGCCGTACCGGTTTGGGGAAAGCAGTTTTTCCCCCCTTGTTTTCCCCCTTTCGGATTTCGTACCCCAAAATTTTAACCCCCGAAGGTCCAGCTTTTGTATAAAACTTAGCCCCCTTTAGCCCGGGCCCAAAAGGGGTTTAGAGGGTTAAGGGTTTAAAGGGGTAAAGGCCTAAATTTTGGGTCCCTTTTTTAGTTTCTCTATAATCATTTTCAAGGCGAAGCTCCCCTCCCCTTTTTCTTTTACAAATATCAAGGGGGCGGACAAAAGGGGATTTGGAAAGGGGTATGAAACCCCCGTCGAAGATTTTTTTTTTGAAAAGGCCCCCAACGTTTAAAAACTGGTTGGGAAAGGGAAAAAAACTCGCGCCCCCAGGATGAGGTGGCCCCAGGGTTTAAATCAATGGCACAGTCATAAGGCGGGTGTGGAAAGGGAGCTTGTCGCCCCCTTTTCCTCAAAAACTCTGAAAATTTGGTTTTTGCCTGAGGCAGACAGGGTCAGATGTATCATGGGCCCGATGCCGTACAGTAGAGGGAAAGGGGGCTTTGAACAAGGAAACCCTTTAAATGTAAATTCCCCCCTTTCACCAATTCCCCCAGTGGTTTTTGGTCGCAACCAGGAAAAATCCCAAAAAAAGAGGAAAGGGGGACTTTGGGTTACATTAAAGCTAATCTGCTCATTTATCCATTACCTGAAAAAGGGAAGGGGGGCAGGTTTTCCTGGCTCGGCCCAAAAACAAAGTTAAACCCCAAAATCAATAGATTCTATAACAAAGGAGTGTCCTTATTTTGTACTGGAATCCGATGGTACCCAAAAAACACAGGTTTCCCCAAAAACGTTGGGGCCCCCGGGGTTACCATTGCACACCGGAAAACTCCCAAAATTAGGGAAACCCCCAGAGGTTTAAAAGGTATCAGAAAAGGTTCCCTTTAGGGTTTTGAAAGTTTGCCTGGGGGAAACCCTTTTGGGATGCTCCAAATTCCCCGGGGTTTTCCCTTAAGGATGGAGCTGCCCTTTTATGTGGAGAGGGTAGCAGCACTTATTGAGGCGCTTCCCAAAAAGGGAATTTTGGGGAAACGAAATTTTCCCCCTCCCCCCCGTACAGGCAGAGATATGAAAGGTTTTTTTCTTTCCTTTTCCTCTTTGGGGGGGGGGGGTGGGGGAGCAGCTCCCCGTTGCATGGTCTGGGTCCACTTCCCCGGGCCCCCCCGGGATTGCAGATTTAGACACGTGGCAGAGGTTTGCTGTTTGCAGTTTTGGCCTTTTTGAGAGACGACGGCTTTCCGGGTTCCAAACTTTATCAGGGGCAAGGGTAAAGGTTCCTGCAAAGTGGGTTTTGGGTTTTTTACCCCGCAAGGGTTTATCCGCCCCTTCATCTGCCAAACCTTCCCTATACTGAGAAACATGCCGGGTGTTTCCCCGCAAAACCTTTAGCTATCAAACGAAAGCAGTGGAAAATCAAAAAACATTTTTGGGCTTTTTCCCCGTTTCAAAACTTGAGTTCCTGTTGGGCGGGTAGCAGCCTGGGGGGTTTTAGAAAAAGGGTGAAAAAATATGGTTCAAAAAAAGCCTGTTAATTTTCCAGAAAAAGGTGAAGCACTGAGGAGTAAAGGAGTTGCCCATTTTCCTGCCTTGTGCCTTCAAAAACTGATGTTTTAAAAAAAGGGCCTTGACCCCCTTTAGTGGAAATTCTTTAGCCCCTACCTCAATGGAAAAAGTTGCATTTAGCAAGAATGCAGGGAATTCCCCTAATTTGCCTTTAAAACCCGGGCAGGAGGGAGCAAAAAGGGGAACGAGGCTGTAATGATGCGGGGAAACTTTTCTGCAATTGAAACAATTGGGCCCGTGACAAAAAAAAGTCTTGGGTTTTGCAAAGCTTCCAGTGGGGGTATTCCAAGAGCCCCCTCCTTCTCCCTTCTGCTTGAATAAGTTTGGTGGGGGGGGGAAAACTGTTTAAGCCCCGCACACAGAAACACAGCAAGCCCAAATTAAATTCTTTGCCCTGAACTTTAGTTGTAATCCAGTTAAAAATTTTTAAAAGTAAGGGCCAAAAGGCAATCCCGAATTAATTTTTTTGAGCCAAAAGCCAAGTTCAAGGGGGAAAAGAGAAAAAAAGTCGTAGTCAGAAGTGGTCCCAAGGGGCAGGAAAAAAAAGTAGGGTAACACCAAAAGGAAGTAGGGGGCCAGGTATTAGGGGGAGGGTTTGGGCCACTTTTTCCTCCCCCTTCTCTGGGAAAAGGGTCCGCTAGAACTAGGGCTTTCAGATCTAATTTTAGCCTATCATTAAAGATCCTTTTCCCCGCTCTCCTGTTAATTCTCCTTTTTTCAGGATCCCGCTCCTAGCCCCTTATTGGGGGGGAGGGGGATTTTTGCCCTTTAGCTGCGTCCTCAGACTTAGTTTCCCGCTGGGGTTTGAACTTTTTAAAGGGTCCCCCCTGCTGCTTCCTGCATTTAAACCCCTTCACCTTTGGGTTCCATTTACAGGCAGGGTCCTGGCAATCCCCCCCCCACCGGCCCGGCATGCAGCGAGGGGAAGGCGATTTAGGATGACCCCCCCCCAGCTTGGGGCAAGAGCCCAGGACAGGAAAAAAGGGGGGGGAAAGGCGGGGGGACCCCCCAAAACCACCCCGCTGGTGGGGGCAAAACCTCAGGCAGGCATATTTTTTACCTTTCTTTTTTTGGAGGGAGTCGGGGTTTTTTTTAAAAAAAACTTTAAAAAACTTTTTGTGGCTTTGCAATTTCGGCGATTTTACGTGATTTCCCCCAAATGGGAAAACGGAAACGAAAAAACCCCACCAAATTTTTTTTTTTTGGTTTGAAGGGTTTTAGGCCTTTAAATTTTCGTTACCGTTTTTTTACGTAACGGAAACGGGTAAACCGGGGAAAAGGAAATGGGCAAATTTTGCCGAGTCATGCCCATGTCTACCCGTAATCATTTTAGTTGCTTCCTTTTCACCTTTTCCGTTCCAATTTTTAGTTTATTGTACATTTTTTAAATAAAACAGCTAGAAAATACGTACGGTGGGAAAAAATGCAAAAACCTGTTTTATCAATACAGAAAATTTCCTATTAAAAAGTACCAAATTTTTTATTGTTTTATTTTTTTTTTAATGTTTACATTCCCCTTTTCCCCTTTTAAAAAAAAAAGTAAATGCTGGAAAAAAGCACAAATGAAAGGATTTCAGTTTTTTTCTTACAAGTAGTTCTTAATGGAAAACAAAATTGCAACCTTGCATGCTTTCCTTCTGCTTGTTTTTTATGGGAAGGGGGCTGTCAGTCTGTCCCGTCCTTAAACAAGGGCTCCCCTCCTGTGTCAGTAAATTTAAAGACAGACCCGCCCCCCCTTGCTGAGAGTTCTTTTTTCTTCGAGAATCTGTTAATGTCCATTGATGGTAGTTGTTAGGAAAAAAAAGTCTGTCATAGTATGTAGAATCAAAGTTGTTAAAAAGCAGTTATGCTGTTAGGTTGTTGCATATATGCAACAACCTAACAGCATAACTGCTTTTTAACAGCCCCACTCAATATATACAGTGGACCCTTTTTTGTATAACATAAAATCTGTACAACACAAAAAAATTCCGTAGATAGGAGAAATGTGCTTAACAGACTCGCCTATGGGACAAATCCGTACAACATAAAATGGTCACAATTAGGGATTACTCTGTTTTCAATGCATTCCTATGGGAAATTTGTATAAAGGAAAATTTGCTTAACAGAATTTCATTTGGATTGAATTAATATCCTTTATACAAAGTACCACTGTATGTGTATATGCCTCAGAGTGAGAATGTAAGTGCCAGTTGATGAGAGAGGCTGATTATCTGGAAACTAGTAGCTATTACTGTATAATGTGTCGTCAAGTCCTCCACTTCTGCTGCACAGCTGAGAAAAAAAATAACCACAGAATTCCAAGCTTTGCAACAGTTCTGTTTTATTTAGACTCCTAAAGACTGGCTGCAGAAGGTCATGTCTTGGTAATTCAAGTTGGCAGGTTCCTGGATGGCTGGTGTGGGACAGACTGCTATAGAAGACCTGAATAATAGTCGCAGATCATCACAGATAGGGCGAGACCAGATGGTAAAATGGCAGCCCTTCTCAGACCAAAGAATCACGGGCGGAAATCTTATTCTCAGTGTAGCAAAGCACAGCTAGATTTAGTCCCATTGGATCCATGAGGACTTGGTGACTCAACTTGGCCGTATGTTCCATTGATGCCACAGGCCTACGCTAGTTGCAGCTAACATCCCCCAAGTGACAGGATTTCATTCATGGATTGGAGGTCAAAGGAGAGACCACATGAGACCATGTGAGCCTACAAGAAAAGAACTGGATTAGACTCATGTCGGCAATGTCTAATCCAATAGATTCCATCGGATTCAAGTAACTTTCTATGTTCTGATGGGGCATGTATAGGTCAGCTTGGCCCCGTTCAAAGGTAGGTCTTTCTAATCTAACGATGGTTTCTGGTCCCAAGAAGGACAGCTATGAGGCACACCACAGGCAAACAACAGCATCTATCCAGCTTTTCAAGGGAAGGTAAAAAGGTAAAGCTAAAGGTTCCCTCCGCACATGTGTGCTAGTCATGTCCAACTCTAGGGGTGGTGATCATCTCCGTCTTCAAGCTGAAGAGCCAGTGTTGTGCAAGTCCAATGCCACGTGGCCAGCATGGCTGCAAGGAAACACTGTTTTACCTCCCCACTTTTTACGGTGGTACCTATTTATCTACTTGCATTTACTTGCTTTCGAACTGCTAGGTTGGCAGGAGCTGGGGTTAACTGCGGGAGCTCACGCCATTGCATGGCACCCAGGATTCGAACCACCAAGCTGCCGACAGTTTTCGGAAGCCTTAGTGCAATTCACCCACTGATATTAACTAGAGATGGGTGATTGTACATTTCCTCCTGGTGTCATTTGTGCATCTGTTTCTGGCATCTGTTGTGCCAATTTAAACATGCATATTTTTAAAAAGCAGAATTCCACAACAAATTGCATTTTAAATAATTCTTATGACTGATTTTCCCTCGGTGGCCAAAATTCTCTTCCTCAGTTGCATTGGTGTAGCACAAACAGTGCAGCTTCTGTGGGTTAATTGTTGCAACTAAGCAAGTCACTGCCAACATTTTCAGTTGCATCTTGTATGAGTTCACATTGATTTCTCAACTGGTAAGAATTCACCTCCAAAGGCCCTGTCATTAGTTGAGCCACACGAGAGGATATGGACCAATATTCAATTTCTAAACTAGTAAATGTCCCCTGGATTAGAAACCAATGAATTCCATCAGTTGTCCTGTTCTTTTTCATACTCTCTGCAACTCTAGTTAAGGGATTTTTTTAATACTAGTCTTTTTTCTGCTGCACCCCAGCTCAGTACCCTCATCTGAGTACGGAAATGAAGCCCTTACATATCTGATCTCTGTGTACGGGTGTGAAAACTGGAAACTTAATAAAGCTGGACAGTAAAAAAATATGATTCATTAACATAAGAACATTTAAAAACATAAGAAGGAGCCATGCCAGATCAGGCCAAAGGCCATCTAGTCCAGCTTCTGTATCTCACAGTGGCCCCACCCGATGCATTCAAGAGTGCACGAGACTAGATATCTGTCTCCTGATACCACTCCCCTCCATCTGGCCTTGAAGTACCCCGGTTTTAAGCCTGGAGATTACACATCCCCATCATGGTTTGTAACCTGTGATGGACTTTTCCTCCAGGAATCTGTCCAACCCCTTTTGAAGGCATCCAGGCCAGATTGCCATCACCACATCCTGTGGCAGGGAGTTCACAGACTAGCAATGCAACTGGGTAAAAATTAGAATTGTGGTGCTAGAGGAGAGCTTTGCGGATACCCTGGACTGCCATAAAGACCAACAAATGGGTTTAACGTCAAATCAAGCCAGGACTATATTGAAGGTTAACATGTGAAACTGAAGTTGTCCAACTTTGGACACATCATGAAAATGAAGGATTCTATGGAGAAAACAATAATGGATGAGGTTGAGGGAAGCCAGAAAAGAGGGAGATTATTTTAATATTTTAATATTTTCAGACAGTAGATATGTAACAGTATTTTGTACGTGTGTGCTTCTTTGGTAAAACATGCGGAGATGATGATGATGATGAAGAAGAAGAAGAAGAAGAAGAAGAAGAAGAAGAAGAAGAAGAAGAAGAAGAAGAAGAAGAAAAGTTCCAAATCTGAAGTGGTTTATGACCCATCTGCTTCTTTTTGTGTCTTGGACGCAACCTGCTGCGTTCATCTGCTTTTTTTTTCTCCAACGCAGAATCTAGTCATTCCACTTCAAACTGGACTTCATGTAGATTGATCCAGCCTATGCAGATAATAATCTGAAATCTGACCAGAATTCGTGCACAGCGTGACATAAAAACCCCTCCCCCCCAACACACACTTCTGCTTCCTGCACATATATTTATTTATTTATATGCACTTATTTTCAATTTGAGACAAAGTTTCCATTGGAAAAGTGTAATTTTGGGGATTTTTTTTAAAAAAATCTATCTTTCAAATCTCATTTCATAGACTGTTATGTCGTCGAGTTTTCAAATTACTCGTAAGCGCCCTGAGAAATGCACAATACTAATCTTTTCAATCATGTTCTCTGGGGACAGAACAATTCTATGTCATCCTTCAGCACCCATTCATGGAGCATCAAGGAGCCCTATGAACAGCTATATCGTCTGAGGTGATTATTTGACAGTAGACTGCATTATAGGAGATAAATGATACCGGAATGCCTAAATCTGTGGACTTGTGACATGGACTTAAATAGCCACCTCCATCGTCTTGCCATAATTGGTGACCTACTGAAGTAAGCTCTTTGTGGGTAATCTGTATCAGCTGTCCGCTGAGAGTACCTTTCAATTCACCATTTCCCAAGAGATTTAAAACACTCATCAAAAACATTTTCCCCCAATTTATCTCCTTGAAGCCCTGATGCTTCCATTTGAAACTCCCACAGTATATTAAATATTACAAATTCAAATCAATAGTCTCTCGCCTTCCAAGGAGAGCTTCAGGAAGAGGGCATAATCCAGTTCATGGCTGCACAAGTTACAGCACATTCTCTATAGAACAGTAGAAAATAAAGAGAGAAAGAAAGAGAGAGAGAAATAGCCATTTTGGCATGTGTGTGTATACACATTTATTTATTTATTTATTTATTTATTTATTTATTTATTTATTTATTTATTTATTTATTTATTATTTTCCAACTGATATGTCTCCCACCACCCAAAGGTCTCTGGTAGGTTTAAAATTTTTAAAATTGAAATACCAATCAAAAACAATTAGAAACATTAAAACATCAACAGTTAAAAACTGTTTAAAACCCTTAATACAGTATGTATCTAAGCATACATGAGTATGACATGAAATGTTATTGATTGCTGAAATCAATACTTTTGAAATCCTGTCAGCAGATCTGCACTGGGGAGTGCAAATGATGTCATCAGCCCTGATTCGGGGCTTGCCTTGTGTTTGCTCCGAATTATTTGGGATTCGAAGCAATTTGCAAATGGCATGCATTGTGTGACTTTCCCCCATACTAGGATACCACTTCCTTGTTGAAGAATTTGAAAACCCAGTGGGTTGGTTGCACCTTTCTTGACAATCAGCTAAACTTGCTTGGCAGGTGTGTAGTTTGAGGGTGGATGCCCTTTATTTTTCAAAGGCGAAAAGTCATGGAAAAGTTTTTCAGAAATTGCAAAGGATTTCAGGGGTGGGGTGGGGTGGCTGGAAGAGCTTCTTGTCTCACAACAGGAGACTGGGAGTCTTACTGTGTTTTAACATTCACCTTGCGAAGGGTCTTGCCACCTTGACACAGCTAAAATGGTTAAGAACAAGGGGTGTAATTAGCATTCTTTCCACCCCCGTGCATTAAAAAAAATAGGAGGATCTTCTTTTTCAGGCCAAGGGATGCAAAAAGAATATTCCCTTACAGTTTCAATTTCTAAGCTCCAGATCTAATGAACAAAAATGATGATCAGGAAGGGTTGGGTTTGACTCACAGTTAGAGATGGGCACAAAATGATTTTTTTTATTTTGTTATTCATTATTCGTTTGTTACATAAGGAAACAAATAACCGAACCCGGAGTGGCCAAATTTACACAAAACAAAAACAAACGAGAAAAAAATTGGTACGGTTAGGTTGTTTCGTTATAGGGGGCGGAGATTGTTCCTACCTGGTACGTGGCCGGAGGTCCTTTCGCGCCGAGCTGCACGGAGGGAGGACGCCTCTCATCGGTGCATCAAGGGACAGCAGTGGGTTTGTAGCCTCAGCCCCAGCCCCGGGAGGAGAGGATAAGCAGGCTGGTGTTTAGGGGGCCAGAAACAGCGTGGCTTCAAAGCCGCCCCCTTGTACCTCCCTGCCCTGGCCCGTTTTCGTGGGGCGATCGGGAGGGAGATAAGGAGGCCGGGTTAGGCGGCCAGAACAGCGCAGCTCGACGCCGCTCCCCTTCTTTATTCCTACCACACCATTCGTAGGCACGCCCCCAGCTCCGACTGGGCCCTGGGGCCGTGCAGTGGGCGATGGAAAAAAGCAATAACAAATTAACGAAACAACAAAACAATGAAAATGATTTTTTTCATGAAAAAATTTGCAAGAAACGAAAAAAACAAAAACATAACAAGTCCTTAATTAATGAAATGCCCCAAAATTTTATTTTTTCAATTTGTGCCATCTCTACTCACTGTATAATTGCAAATAAGTGCCTGTGCCATTCCCATGGGCAGTGCCAACCAGAGGATGCTCAACATTAGTTGGTGTCCTCTTGAGCAGCCCACTCAGATGATGAACACCAAGAAAGCAAACTTTGAACCTGGTGAACAAGTAGGTGTCACATGCTTCGCTGCAAATGAATACGCCAGAGTCCCTTATGCATAAGCTCTATGTGTGAAGGAAAAGATACAAGGCAAAAGGTGGGGTAAAATATTCAAAATAAATAAATAAATAAATAAATAAATAAATAAATAAATAAATAATACTATACTGTACTGTTACGGTCTGTTCTGTACTGTTACTGTTACGTGTTACTGTAGCAGTAACTTGTGTACTAAGTCTATGACCAAAAGGATATAGCCCTCTGTGTTTTTGCTGTCTGTGTATCTTGCCCTCAATGATTGCAATATACTTAAAATAATTTTAAGTCCAAGAACACTCTGGGGACCCAAGGTTGTCTCCAGCAGTGTAAAAAAAGCAAAGCTCACTGCTATGACATTAGGAAGGGGTGTAGAAAAATTAACAGCAAGTGTCATTTTGCCTCTTATAAATATATGGTGAGGCACCATCTGGAGTTACTTGTGCTCAGTTTGGGACCATTAGAGATGGGCACGGACAGGAAAAAAAATTGACGTTTTCGAGTTGGCGTTAGTCGGAAGGGTTCCATTTCGGGTCGTATTCCGTTTTTGTCGTGGAAAATTTTCAAAATATTTGTCGTT
>JAWVWN010005616.1:0-29014 GCA_037367305.1 Phrynocephalus vlangalii | reverse complement strand
AACTATGCTTCCCATCTGGGCCACCAACCAAAAAAAGCCACCTATGCTTTGGAAGGATTTGATTTGATAATTTGTGATATAACATCTTTCATTTAAAAATAATAGTTCATTTGAAAACCACAGTAATTTAAGAAAGGGACCTTAAAAAAAACCTCAGTGAGTAAAGCAGAGCATATTTACCAAAAACTTAATCTGAATTATTGCCCCAAAGTCTCCTCACTAAACAACTTCAGCCCAATAAGAGTGGTGGTGTTGCTCTTGTGGTTGTTGTTAGAATATAAGAATATAGGAAGAGCCATGCTGGATCAGGCCAAGGCCCATCTAGTTATGCTTCCTGTATCTCACAGTAACCTCACCAGATACCTCTGGGAGTGCATGAGTCAATGAGAGAACTGTCTCCTGGTGCCACTCCCCTGCGTCTGGTATCCTCCTTTAAATCCTGGAGGTAACATGTATCCCCATCATGCCTTGTAACCTATGACTTCTCCTCCAGAAATCTGTCCAATCTCCCTTTAAGGACATCTAGGTCAAATGCCATCACCACATCCTGTGTCAAGGCGTTTCACAGACTAAGAAAATGCTGGGTCAAGAAATAGTTTCTTTAGTCTCTTCTCACTCTCCTGACCCTTATTGTTGCCATCACTCTAATTGCACAAGTGATCCTGGAAAAAAATAATAGCCTGCATAAGAAGATGACTTTTGAAGAGTTAAATATCAGCACCTCATGTTCTGAACTATTCCTTGGACTTCGTTTTGTTCTGCTTTTCAGTTTTGGCTATGTTCTCTTTCCAGTTATAAATAAACAGCAATGTTTGTTTGCCTCCATTAAGAATTGAGTGTCCTTTTATTCTGCAGTTATCATGATGAGTAGAGCAGAACTGGGTAATTATTGCTAAAAGGTGAATCAAGGAGATAAATTAAAACAAACCCCGGGGAGGGGGAATAAGTTGCCCTTTAATATTTTGAAATATTTGCTATACCAACAAACACAGTAGCTATTTTTTTCTTCTTTTTCTTGAATACTTGACAGCAAAGGCAGAAAACATCCCTAAAGGAATAGAAACACTGCTGTGCAGAGAGTTAACTAGCTGGTAGGTCACCCAGACTACACTTAGGGCATGGTTACAGTGCTTATTTACATTGGTTTCAGCTTCAATGTATTTTAAATCAGTTCACAGTCATGTGCCTTTTGTATTGCTGTGTGTATTCACTTTGAAAATTATTCTTCTGATATAAAGTAGGGGTTTAGTACCAATTCAGAAAACTACACATAAAGTTTTAGATCATTTCATTAACCAGCATGTTTTCAGACAATATTTTCAGTGTTGTGTATTATTTCTTCAGTTTTCAGGCATCCTTTGGAATGCCTGCATTTCTCTCTTTTTTTATAAAAAACCAATCAATAAATTTTAAGCAGCACATAGTTACAGAGTTACTAGAGTTGCTAGAGTTACAAAAATAAAATACGGTAAAATTATTTTGGATGGATGGCAGGGTCCTTGCTATGTGAAACTCTCAACTGCCCACAAAGGCAGTATTTAATTCAACGGGGGCATTCAGATCCACCAAGATGATAAAGAACTGATAAAGAATCGGTTTCACAATGGCATTACATTGAAAAGCCCCTACCACCCTGTTCAAAAACTCTGGGCGTTTATACACGACCCCTAAGCTCCGCTGCAAATGGCTGCAAGCTCCAGAGCTTTAAAATGTTTCCCCACCAACTCTGGAGTCTGCAGACAATTAAGTGCGACCCCGCCCACCTAAGCGCGACCCAGCACACTTTTCTTGTACCTGCTCTTGGGAGGTGAAAAATATTTGATGCGGATGTGCTGGGCTCTCCTCGCTTCTTTTTGTTTTTGGTTTTTGCCTCCCACCCCTTTAAGAGGAACCAGGAAGTGACTGGGGCTCCCCCGGCAGCATCCACCAACACCGGGAGGTAAGGCTTTATTCTTCTGTCCCTTTTTTCCCTCTCTCCCCTCACGCAGACGGCAGCCAGGAAGTACGGAGGGGTGGAGATGCATGAAGAGCGACAAACCCCTAAGATCTCTGGTCCGAATTTAAGGGGCCAGCGGATCTTAGGGGTCGTGTAAAAGCGCCCTCTGTTTGTGGTCAAAAAGAAATGAGCTTTGTTGTGCGTCATGTATTTTAAACCAATTTTAATTATGCAAAAACCACTTCAGTAGTGGTTCTTACTCTAAGTATAACCATTGCCTAAGGCACTGTATCTGATTTGCCTTATAAATGGAGCTCAGCATTGTCTTTATAAGATTCCTAGGCAGAAAAATCTACCACGTTGTTACTTTCCTTATGTGTGTGTGTTGTGTTGTAACAGTCGTGACCGACTCTTCGTGACCCCATGTCCATGGAGTTTTCTTGGCAGGAATACTGGAATGGCTTGCCAGTTCCTATTCCAGGCACCTACAGCCCCTGGTATTCCCTGGTGGTCTCCCATCCAAGTACTAACCAGGACTGACCCTGCTTAGCTTCCGAAATCAGCCGAGATCGGATGTGCTAAGGGCATCTGGGCAGCTCTACTTTCCTTATAGTAAGCACAAATTTGCTTTTCAGATGGAATCAGAAACAAAAAATGTTACTTTCCATGAAGCCTGTTGAGAAGCTACAAAATCTCAGGATCTCAGCAATGAAGAATTCAACCTCAATCATTCAGAAGATACTGTAACAGTAACTCTACAACATCAGATTTTAAACCTTCAGAAGACACTTGTGATGTGACAACAACATATTATGACAGAAAGCATTAGAGAGAGAAAAGGGGAACACAAAGTAAACTGGTAGAATCAATTTATTTTAGACTTACTGATATTGTTCTTGATTTAAATGAACATGACATTTTCTGAAAATGATGAAATAATCACTGTCTTCTTTTTCTTACTGTCCCTCCCACTTGGTGGAGCGTACTATTCTGGTTTTTGCCTTCCACTTTGCATGGTCACAGGCTTGGTCCAGGTGAACATGGGACAACTTCATGTCATTGTCAAGGGTGTTCAGCCAGCGCTGTTTTAGTCATCCCCTCGATCAGGATCTGCTGATCTACAGGGTGAGACCCATATTGGCCAGACTTTCCTCGTCGGTACAGAAGATGTGTCCATACCATCATAGTCAGGTTTCACACAATCTTGTCCGTGATTGCTGCAATGCCATATTTAAATCAGATATAATCGTTGTGCACACAAACATTTCATGTGAGGCTGGAGGTCCATCATAGTATATTTGTTTCCATGACATCAAGGCCCCATTTAACTTTAGCCACCAGCCAGCATTACGCACCATAGAGCACAATAAGTCATACATTTATGTGATTGGTCTTTGACTTTAAACAGTCACTGATGATGATGAAATGACCACTAAAACTCTTATTCCCAAGAGATTTACCAGCAAGCAGTACCCTTTGCAAATATTTTACAGTGTTTATTTTATGTATTATTTTAGAGTATTTTTACCCCAGCTTTCTCCTTGGAAAAGGAGTCGTGATCTGTGTGTCAATGAAAAATTCTAGAAAGAGCTCAAAACTGCAATTATTCTCAATTATGGCCTGTCTGTCTTTTGGTTGGCTTTGGAGCAGTGTGTTTTCTCTCTCTGAAAAGATATATTGTGAACCTGTCACTCAGGAAGGTTGGGTGTTGTTGTTTTTTTGCATATTTATCAATGTGTACACATTTACTAAAGGAAGTCAATTAAGCAGTAAATATTTTACAAACTTACAGGCTCAATGTCATTGCCCTAACCACGAATGTTATGCATATTGTTCTCAACTCCACTCTTCCTCAACGCTTGAGTATGGTCACACTATTATGTGTTCTTACTCCATATCTAAACTAGGTTTTCAAAAAGATTACTAGGCAAAAATCAAAGAAAAACAAAGCACAACAAAAGACAAAAATATTTTATTTTAATTTTATTTTAAATTATTTTATTTTAATTTAGCATTTTAGTATTTAGTATTTTATTTTAATGTAGCATTTTGTGGACACATCCACTTCTTCAGACATATAACAGTAGAATGAGGTGCACAATATAATATGTAATGGAATATATATTTCATACCAAGTATTCATTGGCTGTTGTATGTAGGTATGTTTACATGCAA
The DNA here is from genome assembly GCA_037367305.1 of Phrynocephalus vlangalii. Lineage (NCBI taxonomy): Eukaryota > Metazoa > Chordata > Lepidosauria > Squamata > Agamidae > Phrynocephalus > Phrynocephalus vlangalii. The sequence goes on along the minus strand of JAWVWN010005616.1, from coordinate 24,903 downwards.
GTTCTGTTGTAAAAATTCCTAAAGTTTTGCCCAGGGTCTTGTAGTGAAAGTTGGGTTTGTTGATATGGTTGGTGTTGTTTTATGGCTGTGTGTTACAAATCCTCAACAGACAAGAAACAGACACCAGATCAGATCAGGGTGAGGAGGGGTGGAAGAGAGGGGGGAAGGTGAGATGGGGTGAGAGAATGGGAAAGTTTAGATAGAAAGTTTTTACCTTAGAGTCTTTTGGTGGGAGATAAACTTCCATGAAAAAAACAGTGTCAATATAGGAGTATTACATTTGATGACTCAAGAAACTTTGACTTATGTTCAATGCATTCTTGTGTGTGTTGATCATGCATATGAATTTTATCTCAGCTGTTTCTCTTTGTATTCTTGATTTGTAATTATTCTGTTCCAAAATGGTGACCTTCAAATCTTCCAAGGAGTGTCCTGGTAGATTGAAAAGGTTTGAGATGGGTTTCTGTGTATTGTGGTTTCTTACATCAAACTTGTGCCCATTGATGCGTTTTCATAGAGACTATCCTGTTTGTCCAATGTAGAGTGCAGATGGGCATTGTTGGCAGAAGATGGCATAGATCACATTGGTTGAGGAGCAGGTAAAGCTGTCCTGGATATTATCTACCGTATTGTTAGGTCCTATAATAGTATTGCTGGAGTAGATGTGTGGGCAGAAATGGCATCTGGGTTTGTGGCATGGTTTATTCCATTTGTCTGTGTTGCTGTTTTGTAAACCTCTGTGCGTTAGAATTTGTTTGAGGTTGGGAGGTTGTCTGTAGGCAAGTATGGGTCTCCCACCAAGAGCTTTGGAGAGTGATGTGTTCTTATCAATGATGGGCTGGGATCATTTAAGATGTGCGTGAGTGGTCTCACTTGTGGACTGTAAGTGACAACCTGTGGTGTTCTGTAGCAGCAGGTTATCTCTGGGTATGTGTCTTGCTTTGTTGATTTGTTCCTTAATCATGTGAGGTGGGTACTGTAGACCAAGGAAAACATTTTGTAGATTCCTGAGTTTGGAGTCTTTATCTTGTGTGACAGATAAAATATTAAAAGATGATTATTATGTTTTTAGAAAACAAGTGCAAATACTATTTTTCATTTCTGAAAAGGAAAAAATTAATTTGCACATTACTGTATTTTGATAGTTCTGAAAATAAACCAAAACAATGAGAGAAATGTGGCCCTTACATATCAAAAATGTGGGGGCAGGCAATACCTTCATTAGACCATGAACAAAATCAGACCATTGGCAAGCTTTCATGGGGCAAATCCACTTATTCAGGCCATGTATTGATATGCTGTTGATAGTGCAGACAAATTATAAAGGAAAAGCCCCCAAATTATGGCAGATTCTACTAGATCTGCTTCTTAGAGGTGAGACAGAAAAACATAGGCTGCATTGGAAGTGTAGTTTTCAAGCTATGATTTTGTACATTTCTCAGAGGGGTAGTGTAGTGTGGCTGAAAGACTTGGTTCATTCTTTCAACAACCTTTCCCCCATTCTGGAATATTGTTTTTCTTGGTTCTCTCACTCAGCTGGGTGCACTAAAGTATACTAAAATATGATACTATTAGGATCAAGTTTGCATGTAATGGTGAAAGGAGGATTATTTTATGACTTTGAGTAAATAGATCACACCACTAGGAGATGTAGAAGCCACAGGGAGACAGGCAACAGCACCGTGGAGGTTGCTCTTGTGAGATGACCTGATATTGTGCTACTTCCCATGACCGCCATCTGCCTTCCAGGCCATTAGTGTGATACCACACTTCTTGTAGTGGTTGTGTCACTGCTCAGCTATTTTGAACCAAGGGAAAGATGCAAATGGTTCATTGCTGTTTTTTTATTTTTTCCTTCCAATTATTTTGCCTTATTCCCCCCTCCTTCCTGGTCCCACCCGCCACTTCTACAATTCCACCCTTCCCTCACTAGCAAATTCAATTTCTCCTCCTTCAATATCTTCTTGCCTTCCACCTTCACCACTATACTGGTTATAAGACCTCCTTCACAGTTTTAGTCTGGAAATTGAATCATGACAACTGGATTTCTTTTCACTGCTCAAGGTTTAGCTACCATCTCCATCTACCTTTGCTCCACTTTCAAGGCCGCTGTTTTTGCTCTGCAAACATCCCTGCTTTAATTAGACCACAGATGCCACTCTTCCCCCCTTCCCCCTTGTTCATTTTTAAGCCCTCAAATGTTCATCTTTCCCAATCATTTTTCCTTAAATGCTTTTCTATCCCCCTCCCATCTTTCCCCAAGTGACCCACCTAAAAATGTGGTTGTTACATCTAAAAGGGAAGGCTTTGTTGCAGGGCTCAGTAGGCTTCCGTCCATGATTATAGATGTTATTGTGGGCCATACAGCAATTGTTTATGGCAACTGATGGTTTTCAAGGCATACAAGAGATTTATTACCAGCATCACCCTTCAGTGATTTTCCATGCTCTAGTGGACTGAGTCCATGATACCTAACGCCTACTACATATTTAAGATCCTAACAGGCTAACATGTATTTTCTGGTCTTCAAAAGTCATCGTGAACTCTGGGGAAGAACACCTATGTCTATTGTTTGTACAGGAAATACACACTGCTTATTCATGTGTCCAACTGTATGGAGGTCATTAACAAGGAAACAAAAAATGCCATGATCCCAACACTCTCTTCAAGCATTCTCAGTAGTTAGTCAATGTGCTCTATTGAGAGGGATTGGGGTCAGGGGTGGGGACTGAGACTACAGTATATAACATTAGGAAGAACTTTCTGACAATTTGAGCTGTTCGGCAGTGGAATATGCTGCCACGGAGGGTGGTGGAGTCTCCTTCCTTGGAGGTTTTTACGCAGAGGATGGGTGGCCATCTGTCAAGGGTACTTTGATGGGGGCTCCTGCACAGAAGGAGTTGGACTGGATGGCCCATGAGGTCTCTTCCAACTCTATGATTCTGTGATTCTATGATTCTATGATTCTATAAAGAAGGTTTCTTTAAAATTTTACTTAGCTACAGAATCTAATCTACAGAATCAGGATCTAATGATTCACTAATCCTTATGGCTTTCATTGCTCCAACTTCAAAAGGTACCAACCTCTCTCCCGATAAAGAACTGGACTTCTGTTTCACCCTCCTGAACCAAACTGCATCCATTCCAGCATTGATTTTTAACTAGGATGCCCTTTAGCAGCTGTCAGCCAGCCATTTAGACCAAGCAGAAGGAGGCGGTTGAAGGGCTCTCTTGGCTTGATTCCTCAGAGGATGTTCCCTGTCATGTCTTTGCAGATGTTTTCACCATACATTTGTGTCTCAAACAGTCTGTAAAATCCCTTTCCAGAGACTCCTTAAAATTAATGTTTTGTTTTTTTTAAAAAGACCCCAAGACTCCTCCAATTTTCCACCAATTTGCAGTCATTTTAGTCAGGGGGGAGAGAAGTACATTTTCTAACACAATCTTGTCCCTTTGTGGCTTTTGATCCCATTTTCAAAATGCGAATGTTTACAGATAACGGGCTCAATATCGCCAGTGAAAACAGATTGGGCTTTCACTTATCTGAAGCCAACAATTTCAGTCTCTTCTTGCACAACCAAACAATGTCTAAAAGGCATTTTGGTCTTGGATGAGATCACCAACATCTGTTGCTGAAAATTATTATATTTAATGCTTACACATAGCCAAGACTGGTTATTTAAGAGTGAAGAGCGGTCTTGCAGATAAATGAAAGAAGTCCAATCAGCCTCCCCAAAATGTTTCACTAGGCTGCCCAGTTTCATATGACAGAATAAAGTAAGGTGATCTGCAACTTGACTGCCTAAATAGAAAAGTTGCAGAGGTTCAGTAATGTAATTAACGTGAAGTGTGTTGTATTAAGTATTAATCAGTGTTGTAGTAACAGAAAGGGTGCTAGTAAGACTGTTCAGAGGCAGAATCAGTCCCTTCAAGGAAAATAATAGCATTATTTTTTTCACCTCAGAAAATATGAAAAAATATATGAAAAAATATGAAAAACATTTTTAAAATATGAAAATGTGAAAATGTGAAAAAAATTCAAATCAGGAAATATCAATATTTTGTCACTGGTGGAGGACAGAATCTAGAGCTATCCTCCTAAAAACTGCTTTCTGTGCCAATAGCAGAGATTTTCCAATTTGTTTCTCTCCCCCCCCTCCCCCAGTTTCTACTACTGTTGGGGGTTCCCCTGAAATTTGGGGCAGCTGGTCTGAAACAGGGCTCAAGAGAAGTTCCATGCCTGCTGCTTGCTGTTGGAGCTTAGGGGACAGGATCTGAGAAGTGCCCATTCTAAAATGCCCACTGCCAGTTGGCAAAGTGACTTTATTGCTAATTGTCACTTTGTTTAGAAAATGGGAACAGCCAAGTCTCTTTTGAGCAGCTAATCAAAGGAATGAAATTAAATACATAATTTTGCTTGGCTTGTTGGAACAGAGACATCCAGCCAAGTGTCACTTGGGTTAGCAGAGGGAGAGCAAAGAAAGAGGCAAGTGAGGAAGACCAACACTGCATGTACTTCATGGCACGGGAACCTGTTCAGGAATCTCACTCATTTTCTGAATATTTCTGGGTGCCCCAATCCATCCCACCACTCCTGCTGCCCTTCAGGAGTGCAGCTACTACTACTACCAATCTAGCACTGATATCGATGGAACAGCTGCTGAGCAAAACATCTATCTAGCCCAGTGGTTCTCAACCTGTGGGTCCCTAGATGTTCCTGGACTGCAACTCCCAGAAGCCTTCCTCACTAGCTGAGCTGGCCATGATTTCTGGGAGTTGCAGTCCAGAAACATCTGGGGACCCACAGGTTGAGAACCACTGTTCTAGCCCTTCTCTGCCCATTTTCAAGAAGATGCTGGAAAGAGTTTGGTCATAATGGGCCTTGTGGGAAGTGGTGTTTCTGCCCTCAGTAGTGAATATGGGTTAGGGCGTGGTATTTAAGACTGTTTTAACACTGAGTGTTGATACTCCATAAGGATGGGAGAATAACACCTGATCCGATTGGTATTGGCCAGACCCATTGGGGCTGACATGCCCTGACCTGATTTTGGGAGGCCCTGAGCCAATATGTTTTAAAAGTATTTTGAAGTACATGTTTCCAGACAGAAAGGGGGCAGGGGAGATAAAATAAAGGGGGAAATTGTTAAAGTTTATAACCCTATTATGCAGATAGGGATTTGTTATGTTCAAGGAAATATAAACTACTGGCAGAGATTAGCAGTGTTCCTTTCTTTTTGCCACACACACAAACATACAGAGAGACAGAGAGAGAGAGAGAGAGAGAGAGAGAGAGAGAGAGAGAGAGAGAGAGAGAGAGAGAGAGAGAGAGAGAGAGAGAGAGAGGAACACACACAAGAAGCCACCATCTGGAAGAGAAAATGATTCTATTCCCCCCCCCTCCAGAAGGTCAGCAGCAGTTATTTTAAAAATATTAAAAGAAAATAGAATATGCTAATGAGAAGAGAGAATAGTCTCAGGCCCTTCTTTGACCTTCCCTTCATTGGGTGCCACTGGTACATCAGGGCCCTCTGCTTCCAGTGCTGCTGTGGCCTGATGGAAAGTAATGCTGGAGCCAGGGATGAGGCCTTCCATGCAAACTCTCCTGTATTGAATGTAATTCCATTCCTCGTGCATACTTTTTTGGGGAGGGGGGCAAATATGCTCCTTCCATAAGGTGATTCAAGTGTCTCATGGAGGCAGCATCTTTTGACTTATGTGTGTCTTCGCCAGATGAAACTTTCAAAGCAATCGAGCCATTGGACAGAAGCATAGAAAAGGGACACAGGCCAGAACCGAAGGCCAATTAGAAGGAGTAATTTGTTTGGGAATGTCACCTGCCTTTAAGCGGCTTACCTGAAGCCTGATTAAACAACAAGGTCTTGTGAACCAGAAGAAAAGGAGCCAGATTGGTTGTTGTTACCTAAGCATAATGTATCGCTGCATGGCTGTCATTTCAGGGTTAGCTGGGATTCTGCTCATGAAAACACCTCAATGTTTTCTTAAGAGTTGCAGGTTTGTAGGTTATTTTTGTCTCTTGTTGCCTGTGTAACAGTTGGAATGTTAATTTAATTTTACAGAATATCATTTATGTAAATGTAATTAGAAGGGAAACAAGATCGGGAGATGCACAGCACCAAAGAAAATTTATTACTCCAAGGGGTATTGCTCTAATCATTCAACTGCAATATTGAGTTTCCCCAGATTTAATCTAAAAGCAATAAATTACAAAAGGCTAATGTCCTACTCAACAAAAAGCTGTCATGAACCCAAGTTTCAAGCCAAGGATTGGGGAGGGGGGGGAGAATCAACTTTCTTCTAGCAACAGGCTCCCTGAGTCCTCACATTCCTTTTACGATCTGAGTGAAGTCAAACTATAATGAATACAAATGTGCAGCTTCCAACATTTTTCGTGAATATGTATTTATGGGTCTGATGATAATCATCATAATCTACAATCGACACTGTGAAGACCTCTTTATCAAAAGCAGTACTATTTCTGTACTCTAAAACAGAGGCAACTGTTTCCCTCAACAGATAATGGCTCTCATTAATACCCCGATCAGTGTGTGTGTGTGGGGGGGGGAATGCTGCTGTAGATGACCATCATTCTGATGTTGAGTGGAAAAGGGAGAAGACTACCTTCTACCTGACACTGATGAAACAAGTAATGGCCACAGCACCACCATAAGTTATAGGATTTTATTCCATCCACTGCAAATCTTTATCTATATCCCTACACTTCAATCCAGTGGACACCCACCAGAGACATTTGATGATAGTTTGGTAAAAGACAATCAGCTAAAAAGGAAGGGATATCAGAGCTTGGGAAAGTTACTTTCTTTATCACTACCTCTGGTGTGTACCTGCTAGAGGGATCTTATTTAGAGGAGGATTCAGAGCATCTGGGGCCACATGACATGGAAGACCCAAGTGTCTTGGAAGACATGGGCCCCTCAGGACAGAGAAGGCAGAATTCAGACCTGAAAAGCCTGAGTCACCTGGCTGGAAAATAGTACCTGTGAAAGGGATCTGGGATTTTTGATGTTCACAAACTGAACATGTGTCAGCAGCAGTGTGACATGGCCACCAAGAAAGCCATGTGATTCTTGGTTACATCAACAGACATTTGAGTCTAGATCAAGGGAAGTGATAGTACCACTCTATTCTGCTCTGGTCAGACCCCACCTGGAGTACTGTGTCCAGTTCTGTGTGCCTCAATTTAAAAAGGATGTTGACAACCTCAAGCAGGTACAGAGGAGGGCAACCAGGATGTTTAAATGTCTTACGACCAGCAGCTTAAGGAGCTGGGAATGTTTAGCCTTACAAAAAGGTGAGAGGGGATATGATAGCTATGTTTAAATATTTGAAAGGATATCATATTGAAGAGGGGACTGGTTTGTTTTCCCTGGCTTCAGAGACTAGGACGCAGGGCAAAGGTTTCAAACGACAGGAAAATAGATTCAATTTAAACATTAGAAAGAACGTCATGACAGTTAGAGCTGTTCAGCAGTGGAATGTGCTGCCACAGAGGGTGGTGGAGTCTCCTTCTTTGGAAGTTTTTAGGCAGAGTCTGGATGGGCATATGATGGGAGTACTGTGATAGGGGTTCCTGCATGGCAGGGGTATGGACTGGATGGCCCTTGAGGTCTCTTCCAACTCTATGATTCTATGATTCTATGATTCTAAGCCCAGCTCTAGTATCAGAAGATGAGACAGGGGCTCCTTCCACCCAGTAGATCATGAATAAATGCAAGAGTGAGGCTGGAGGCAGCCTGGACAAATGCCTGCTTTTGGGAGAAAAACTGGTCCCATTTGGAAAAGGACTCCTGGCTTATGTTCACACACCAATTGATGTACCCTAAATGGAGCCCGGATCAACTCTGAGTTGTTTCAGATTCAGAAAATCCTGGTACCAGCAAGGGCAAGGGGACATGCCAGATTATATCCATCCCGTAAGCATCGAAGTGGAACAACTAACAAACAAAAAACTCCATTGTTTAAAGTGGTTGCTCACAATAATTTATCTTCTATTTCCTATCAGTTTTCTCAAGTATCACTGCACAGGAACATGTGACATGAAAACCCAACTGTTGCACCCAACCAGACTAGGTGTTCTACTTAATTTTATTTCCTAATAATAGTATTGCAGTTCCATTCCCTACTATGGATGGGCACAAAGTAGAAAAATTATGTTTTGTTTCATTCCATTCTGCCCCATCGCCCTTGCGTTTTGTTTTGTATCATAAGTAATGAAATTTTTCAAAAATATTCAATTACTTATGAAACAAAATGAAATGAAATGAATCCCCCACGGTACCAACGCTCTAGCTGGTGACGTGGGGAATTCAAAAGCCTCCTTGCAACTGCCTCCCAGCTGCTTTTGACAGCTTTATCCCAGCTGGGAGGCGGGTGGGTAAGAGGAAAGGAGCGGCCAGACAGAAGTAAATTCCCTGCTTGACTCCTCCTTTCTCCCCTGCCACCCCTCCTCCCAGAGGTGTGCTTTAGACAGGGAGTGCTGTGGGCAGTGGGGCCAGAACCGACTGCCCACAGCCCTCCCTGTCCAGAAAACCTCCCTTGGAGTAGGGGGGAGCATAGGAGAAGGAAGGAGGCAGCGGTAGATTCAAACAGAGCTTCACTTTACTGCTACATCCTTCTTTCTTCCTTGTGATCTCTGCCTGCTTGCTGGGGCTTTTTGAGAGGTTGAGGATTGGAGAGGGGGTGCCCCTTTCCCCACATACCCTGACCTTTTAAAAAGCCTCAGTGGGTACATGTGGGAGGGGTGAAAGGCAGAAGGGAGCAGGTTTCCCCCCCTCGCTGCTCTGTTCTGTCTTTTGCCCCTCCCCTGCCTAACAGCTAGGGCTTTATGACAGGGTGGGGTATGGGGAAGGAGTGCCCCCCTCCAAACCCCAGCCTGTCAAAAAGCCCCAGCTTGTAGGTGGGGAAGGGGCAAAAGGCAGAACAGATCATTAAGGGGGGGAACCTGCTCTGTTCTACCTTTTGCACCTCCCTCACTTACCAGCTGGGGCTTTTGGACAGGTCGGTGTGTGTGTGTGGGGGGATTTTAGGGAACCCCCTGAAATCCGGAAAGATTTGGGGATAAGGGGACTTAGTTATGATGCTCTATAGGGGCTGGGGGTAGTAAATTGGCAAGGTGTGTTGGGAGCATGGAGGCAATTAGAGTGTTAATACCATAGAGCAAACTCCCTGATTTGCCTCCATGCTCCCAGCACACTTTGCCAATGAACTACCCCCCAGACTATTTAGGGCTTCATAACTAAGTCCCCTTACCCCAAAATCGTTCCAGAATTCAAGGGCTACCCTAAAATCGCTTCAGGAAGCTACCCCTGCTACCTTGGAGCCCCAAGGTATGCAAATTTTGATTGCAGCTTTTTTAAAAATAATTTTCAAGTGCATATACTGTATATACACATTCAAAATTACTAACCTTAGGGCACCAAAGTAGCAGGGGTACCTTCAGAAAGTGATTTTAGGGATCCTCCTGAAATTTGGAAACATTTTGGGGGTAAGGGGGCTGAGTTATGAACCTCCAAACAGGGTGCCCCTAGGGGAAAAATACCTTCTAAATGGAATCATTTCGGAAGCAGTGGCAGCACTATCGCTCACCCAATCAGTTTGTGATTCCAATTAGAAGTTTTTTTCCTAGGGGCATCCCCTTTGGAGATTTATAACTCAACTACCTGAACCCCAAACCTTTCCAAATTTCATGGGGCAGGCTATAATTGCTTTCTGAAGGTACTGCTGTCATTTACTCTAGAAGAAATCAAAATGAAACACCATCTTTTCCCTCTAGAACAAATCATAGAGGGAAAAGATGGTGTTTCATTTTGATTTGTTCTAGAGTAACAAATCAAATCATTTTGTTCTAGAGGGAAAAGATGGTGTTTCATTTTGTTTGTAACAGAATGCTGCTTCCCTGTTTCATTTTGTTTCCTTAGCTAACGAAACAACAAAACAACATTTCATTTTTACATATATTATATCTCATGCTGAGGGTGAGGATGAAGCACTATCCTACCATATCCTACCTATCATGTTCCCATTCCCAATGATCATGACTTCCCATCTGTCATGTGTTGCACCTGACAATATCACAGTCCATTGACCTTTATGCCAGCCATCTTTATACACCAATGAAACATTCCCAAAAATACAGAAGTGTAGTTTTCCATAGACTGTCCAAATTCCTTACCGCTAACTGTTAGGAAAGAGTTATGAGTATGCAGGTATATAGGTAGCAGGGCAATGAAATACTAAAATGTAATATGTAGCTTCCCTTTGTATTCAGTCAACACTTGTCTTTTCCTGCATGACATAGTTCATCAAAGAACTTGATGTGCAAAGAATGTAGATAGTACAGTTTCAGCCACATGAAGTATTTATTTATTTATTTATTTATTTTATTTAGCTTGTATGCCGCCCACTACCCAAAGGTCTCTGGGCGGCTCACAATCAAAGTCAACAATTCAGACAATTAAAACATCATATTGCAATAAAATTAAAACAATAAAACATTTAAATACAATAAATACAATATATTAAAACACTGCACTAAAATCACTATTCCTCTTGTTCTCCAGCACTGAATACTGAACATGCTCTAATGCATAATAGGAAGCCAGCAACTTGAAAAGTACAATCAATGTAAATCAAGTACTTCTTCCTGAAATTGCTGACAATTAATCATTTAATACATTTTAGAAAATGAAAGCCTGTTGTAATTCCTAGACCACAGACTTCCAGAGTCACAATCACTTCTTGCTATTCTTTCCTGTTTTAATTAATAGTGATTTATTTCTATTATAAAGAGGGAATTTCAGAGGTTGGTGTTGGTATGGAATTCTTGCAAATGCTGCTATGATTGCTAACATGAATAGATACATATCAGGAGCCCTTTCTTGCATTGTTACTTTGGCAAAGATCTTTTGTCATAGACTTGGGCTATGGGCTGATGATGCAGCTTTAATGCATTAAACATGTGCACATTTAAGACCTTTGGATACACCAGTGGCTTTCACACTTGGGGACTTCCCAGAAATCTTGGCTAGCACAGCTAGTGGCGAAGGCTTCTGGGAGTTTTAATCCAAGAACATCTGAGGACCCCAAGTTTGAGAACCAACAATATATACCACAAGCACATGGTGAAAGTCATAGCTGAGCTTCACTCCCTCTCATATATTTCTGTAAGGTGCATAAGGATAACAAGAGCTTCTTCACTAAGGAGGTACATAATATCGGTCTGTCACACATAACAGGCATGAATCTAACAGTCTTTTGCTCTCGGCAGGAAGCTGAGGGGGTGGAGAGGGAGTCCCATATTTTCTCCTCACAGCACAAATTCTCTATGCAAGATTATACCATAACCACTACCACCATATCCAGGTACCTTGTGGAACTGCTGGGATGAGTCAGGGCCATCCCCCCCACAAAAAAGTATCTAGCCACCAATTGTGCCAACTACTTGCTTAGCTCTTTAGGCACTGCACCCAGCGTGCCGATTACCCCACAAAAAAGTATCTTATCACCAATTTCTTCTAATTACTAGCTTAGCTCTTTAGGCACTGCACCCAGCGTGCCGATTACCACTGGGACCACCTGTACCAGTTTATGCCAGAGTCTTTGAAGTTCAATTTTCAGATCCTGATATCGGGTAATTTTTTTCAAGTTGTTTCTCAGTGACTCTATTATCACCTGATATAGCAACATCAATGATCCACACTTTTTTCTTCGTCACAATCACAATATCCAGGGTATTATGCTCCCAAAACCTGTCTGTCTGTATTCAGATGTCCCAAAGTAATTTTGCATGCTCATTTTCAATCACTTTTTCAGGCTTATGATCCCATCAGTTCTTTGCTACGGGCAGATGATAGTTTCTGACACAAATTCCAGTGGACCATTTGAGCAACTACATTATGTCACTATCTGTAATCAGTCTGAGCAATTTATTGCATTATTATTATTATTATTATTATTATTATTATTATTATTATTATTATTATTATTATTATTATTATTATTATTATTATTAGCCTGGATCCTGTTTTAATTGCAAAGTGAGGAGGCACAATACAACACACTGTTCTCTCCTTGAATGCTTCTGTTGCTGTTACAGCATCTGTAATAATTCCAAGGTTAGCAGTTATTAAAAATCTTTCCTTCATCCAAAGTGGATATCATTGTTAATAATTAATATTAGCAAATGGTCTGAGGAGGAATTAACCTACATTCCCCAACTACCTTGGTTCAGAACTGACATAACTAATACAATTTTCCAATGAATAATTGCTATTATATAACAATATCAGACAGTTTATGTTATAAAAGTGACACTTGACACCTTCTGACCTTCTTCAATTAAAGCACCAGTTGCCTAATGATATTTTAGCAACCCATGTAGTGCAAGAAATGATGACATCATTGTTTTTATTTGAAGGGGGAAGATTATAGACAACGAGTTGGAAAAAGAACTGTATTTCAGAATTTCCCAGCTTGTGCTCACACCCAAAACATATTTAACCACCTTGCTCTCATGATCACTCAGTAGGGCTTAGGAATTATGAAATATAAAGGAAGAGCAGGATAGAGATGAGGTAAAGGCTAGTGTGGCTTTCCCCATATCCTTAGGGTAGAAAGAAAGGGAGGCCATCAGTCCAATGCCAAATGGACAGAGATCCCAAATGTGTACTGAGAATGATTAATACGTCCAGTGTGTTTCCAGTCATATGAGTTGTTCCTGGACCCAAGAAAGTTCTGGCTTGGGCCAATATGGCAGTTTTTCACGACAGTGCCCAGCCAATTGATCTGTATTTACTGCGATTTGCCATCTGATCCTGTGGGTTGGCCTTAGTATCTGCAGCCCAAACAAGGGCTCCCTCTGCTACAGTTCACACTGGTTATTGTGCTGGCCGCGCATGTAAAGTGTGGTCCTCCCACCATTTCCCCTTCTATTAAATGCCACCAGCACATATAGTGAGACTCCGTCTGTTGTATAAAGGCCTATGGGATCTTGTACAAAACCAAAAACCACGAGAAACCCCTGGAAGTCAATCTCAGAGCCATAACCTATCCTAGGGGGAAGGAGTGGCAAAAACCGACCCTTTTGGAACACATTTCTTTGAAGGATTAGATTCCTTTTCTACAGTAGCCCCCTTTCAGTCTCACTTTGCCTCCATTAATACATCAAGGTGAGCTATATGCACTGTCTCCCACATGTAGACTGGAAATGGAAAGGTTCTCATTATGAAGATGCTTGGAAGAAACTTATTTCCACTACGACAAAACTGTCTCCAAACAAGTTATGTGTGTCATTTTCTATGCAGACAAGAGATGATTCACCCTGGATGTTGTGGTCTGAATTCCCAATGACTTGTGTCTCAGAAATGCTGGAATCAAAGCTGTTTTTCCCACTTAAACCTGACAGTTTAGCACTCTGATGTACTGCATGCAGGTGTGTGTGCGTAGAGGGGAGTCATTTCAACAAGTTGTTTTTCTTTCTTTACTCTTTTGCATAAAACATATTGGAATTATGGGCACCCTTTAGGTTTCTTCTAAAATTGCAGGAGGCAGTGGTTCAAGATCAAGAAATTAATAGAACTCCATGGCAATACAGTATAAGTTATTTCCTGTTTCAGCAGCATATTTTATATGTAAGAATACAGTTCAATGTAACTCCCAGGTCAATGTTTCCCAACCTGGGGTTTCTATCCCCCAAGGGGGCTGCAAAATGTTTTCTGGGAGGTCACCTTATATATGGTTGTAGCCTTTATTAAAACGATTTCTTCTTTGACCTTATGTATGAGCAACAGGCCTGGAGCGGGGGAGGGGGAGGCTATGAAAGGGGCTATGATTTCACCCAATTCTAAATTCCTCTTTTTTTGAAACAATGGATTCAGATATTACTTGGCTATTATAAAAGGTAGTTGCCACTCGAAAAAGGTCGGGAACCACTGACCTTGCTTTGGAGGCCAAAAGAATGGGCACAACTTCGTGCTCAATTACTCCCAGCTTTGCTCCACTTATAAAATGGATACATTTGAATTAATTTCTACTCACTGCATGAGACAAAGGCTGAACTGAATCACTTCAGCACCTGTTTTTTCTCTCCCAACGCTGCTCCTTGCCCCACTTCTACTGCTGAAGCGTTTCTATTTTTTTTCAAGCTGGAACCATTAAGTGGGGCATTCCCCCCCTGCTGTTAGTTGTGCTTCATTCTTATAAAGGTGAGGACATGCCTATAAGTGGTGTGTCCGAGACCAGGGCAGTTGAGGTGTGACATTCATGCCTGATGAGGGACATGCAAAAGGAACGCACCGTGATTTTAATGGGAGTGGATGGGTTGGATGCTGGTCCTGAACCCAGGGAGATCAATCTGCAGCCCCTGTTTGAGCACTATTTGCTATTTCAAACATAATACAGGCTGCAAATCAAATTGCAGCAAGTCCAATTTATTATTAAATTTATTATTCCAATTTGCTTTCTAGCATAGTCTCACCCAATGATCAAGTTGGATGCCCTTCCTAGTAACATGAAACTTCTGAAGTGCCTGCGTGTTTCTCAAATGAAAAGAATGTATTTGAGTCTTAGTAGAGTTCAGTTCAGGTTGGCTTCTACCATAATATACACCACGTTCTTCTAATACATCTGTTCAGAACTGGTCTGCTGTCTGACCACTAACCAGCTGAGCAGAATATACACAATGGATAGTACAGGTAAAACCTCTGGTGCCTTGGGGTAATGGCAGATTATTGGTGTAGATTAGACATGGGCACGACCAGAAAAAATGATGTTTCAAGTTTTCGTTTGTCGGAACGGGTCCGTTTCGGGTCGTTTCCGTTTGTCACGAAATTTTTCAAAAATTTGTCGTTTCCGTTTGTCATTTGTCGTTCGTCGTTTCCACCGCGATTTAGCGCGATTTGACTTCTCAGAGCATAGGGGCGTCCCGCAATCAGGGCCGGCACTAGGTGTTTTTGCGCCCTAGGAGGCGGGCGGGGTGGGGGGCAGGTGGCGGGGGGAGGTGCGGGTGGGTGGTGGTGGCAGGGGGCCATGGGCGGGCGGTGGCCACGGGCCGCAGGCGGGTGGCAGCGCAGGCGGATGGGTGAGTGGGCAGTTAGGATATCACTTAGGATAGAGGTTCTGTTCTTGGCTTGCACCCCAAATGTGTGTGTGTGCAAGCAAACTGAAGTTAGGAAAATAGAAAATAAATGGTAGTATATAATATATTTTTAAAATAAATCCACACCTCCCACTCCCAGTCGAACCTCCCCCTTTATCCAATATCAGAAAAAAATCCTCACAAACTGCCAGAGAAGAAATAAAGAATAAACTGCTATTCCCTTCAGCAGACAAAGCTGCAGAGAATCAAAGAAATTATTTTCTAAATTCAATTCCCTCCCTGCCTGCCTAACTTAAATCCTAAAGCCTCCAGCCTCCCTCCTCAATCTCAATCGGATCACACCAGCACCAGCAGCCAGCCCTCCTCCCTCAACCATATCCATACACCCGACTGCGATTTCTGGAAGGTGCCTCAGCTTTTTATGCCCTCCGAGACATCCAGAAGTGTCAGTCAAAAACCTGGTGATGCCATTGGTGGAATGGTTCAAAAGATTTCCATGGTCCCATCCCATGCCCAGCCCAAAATAAAATAAAATAAAATAAAATCAATACGATGTTTTATTGATATAAAAAAAACCCACTGCTGCTACTATTAAAATTCAGGCATTTAAAATAAATAAATTTCACATGTTTCTGTGGTGATTTAGTGTGTTTTTTGACCACAATTTCAAAAGAAAAATTGCGGTCGCCATTTTGGATCCCCCCCACCGCATGGCATGGCGAGACGACGAGGATGACCCCCCCCCCAGCCTGGTGCAAGCAGCCCAGAACAGGAGAAGAGGGGGGGAGGCCGGGGACCCCTCAGAAACCACCCCTCTGGTAGGTGGCAAAGCCTCAGGCAGGCATATTTTCGCCTGCTTTTTTGGCCGGGAGTCTCGGTTTTTTAAAAAAAACTTTTAAAAACTTTTTCTGTGCTTCACATTGTGCGATCGCCGCGATGCCACAAACGGAAACGAAAAACCCAACCAAATTTTTCTTTTTTCGGTTCGAGTTCGAGTTCTGACGGCTTAATTATCATTACCGTTTCCGTTACGTAACGGAAACAATAACCGAAAATGGAAACGACAATTTCGCTGAGTCGTGCCCATGTCTAGAGTAGATTTTAAACAAAAAAGTTGGTTGTGTTGGGGCAATGGGTGTGCTATTCTTGAAAGTTAACAAAATTTAATTTTGCAAAAATGTTACTGTTACTTAAAGTTGCCTTATAATTCTTAGTTGGATTATAGAATATTTCCAGCCATGCTTGATTCACTTTATTGATTTATTTATTCAATTTATATTCCTCCCATCTAGCTCGGGAGCCACTTTGAACAGTGGACAGCAGTAAAATAAACAAGACATAATACAGCCAAAAAAGTATAATGTCAAAACAATATTGAACATTAACAAGAAATACGTAACATCAATAATAAACCAAAAACAAATTCATAACATCAAAATAAACCAATAAAGATAATATAGATATCAGAACCAGAGGCGGAATTAAATAAAGTACTATTAAGTGTCACAGTTGTCAACATGATCACAGAAGACCAATCTATATAACCAGGTCTTTAATGATCATTTGAATCTTTGCCTTGAGGGAGCCAGGCAGATTTCCACAGGAAGTTGATTCCATAATTCAGGAGCAACCACCAAGAAAGCCCTGTTTCTTGTCATTGTCTTCCAATATACTCTCAATGTCAGCACCCTAAGGTGTCCTGCCTGGGATGAACGAGTGACCTGAGGATTATTTTAGGCAACCAAGAGATCAACAGAGTTACACCTGTGATATTCCTAGTTTGAAACCCATCTTCATTGCATGTTGTGTGTAATTTGTGCTCTACAATTCTTCTCATGGCCAACCTATTTTGCAGGAAGAGACTAGAAAAGCAGATCAAATGCAGACCTTTTGACATGTCCTTTTAAAAAGATTGATAATGTTCATTTTCTCAAAAGTCTCCACACACTTAATCCTAAGAGCCCAACTGGGTGGGACAAGAATGCATAGGTGTCACACCTACTGCACATTTCCCACTCATCTAGCTCAAACTCAAAGGACCCTCGGTCCAATCCCCTTCTTTGATACAAGGGCAAACTGGTATGATTTTATATCCATCTGCATAGGGGCTGTGTGCACACTGACAGAAAAATCATCAGAGAAAATCCCATTAGCCCTCATTCCCTCACTAGATACAACCACTTGGCTAGAAAACAAACAACTGCCTAAAATGAAAGGAAAACAATGAAAGCAGAATTTGAAATCTCAAAAGGCATCTCTGTGTTTCCTGACAATTTTCTTGTTGAGTTTCCAATATTAAAGCCTTCCCAGTTGTTAAATAAAGAATGATGAGGGAAAGCATGCATTTTAATTTCCACAGGGAGGATATGTCGTGCGAGACAATTTTGTTATTACTTTTATTTTGTAACACACATGGAATTCCATAATATGTGTGAGGCGTATGGAGAAGGGATTGATAAACTAGAATAATCTGGAGAAGGGATGGATAAAACCATAATCATTTACCTAACTAGACAAGCCTGTTATCAAAATCTCGGTAGTGGCTGAGGTTCTGAAATCATTTCAATTAGTAAAGAGAGATGGCACAGACATCCTTACAGTTTTTATGTTGACTGTTAGCTTAATACTTCCAGCCACAATTTTCCAAAAACTAAGTAAAACCCAATGGGATTGTATTCTCTTACACTTCTGGCCAAGATCTGAAGAGCTGTACCACTAGTCCCTTGTAAGTACCACTAGTCCTATTCTACGGAAGACAGTCCACTCTTTGAAAGGCTGTTGGAGAACCATTTTTTATCTCTCTGAAGGTCTGCCGAGTCCAAGTCCAGTTTAGAAACCAAAGCTTCGGGAGCAGAGGCTTTTGAAGTTCTCTCCCAACACTCAATACTACAGATGGGCATGGAATGACAAATTTTCCATTACCGTTAAGCGTTAGTCGTTCCGTTATGTAACGGAATGAAGAACAACAATTTGGACGGGCCAGGCTCAAACCGAACAGAACCAAGAACATTTTCTTCATTCTGTTCGTTTCCAGAACTGGTCTGGCCACCCGATGAATGGAAGAAAGTCCTCCTACCTGCTGGTGCTGCTGCTGGCCTTCCTGGTCCAGTGACAGTCTTCCGGCTTCCGGCTTCGGGGGCGGAGTCGAGAAGGGGCTGCCATCCGGTCTCACCATGCGGAGGCCGGATCGGAGCCCCCTCTTGCCGCCCTCCCCCCACAGCCTGATAGCTCGGTGGGCTGCAGGCTGTGGGCGGAGTTGGGAATGAAGGGGCTGAGATCCAGTCTCCGCATGCGGAAGCCAGATCCCAGCCCCTCTTGCCGCCCTCCGCCCCACAGCCTGACAGCCCTGTAGGCTGCAGGCTGTGGGTCGGAGTCCTGCGAGACCAGGACTTGATCTCCTCCACCCTGGGTGACGGCTGGCACAGCTGTCATCCCTGGCTGAGGAGATCAGCTGAGCTGTGGGCAGTGGTCCCACCGCCCTGTCATCGGCTGGACCCCTTCAAAATGGCCCACTTGGCACTAGGGGAATCCCCCTAGTGCCAGGCGGGCCATTTTTGAAGGGGTCCAGCCCATGGCACGGCGGCAGGAGCCCACTGAAAATGGCCCGGTCGCCAGCACGGAGCTCCTGCATTGGCAACCGGGCCATTTTCAGAAAGGTCCTGCCACCCTGCCATGGGACGGACCCCTTGTCAAATGGCCCGGTTGGCACTAGGGGGACCCCTGGCTTGTCAATGCAGGAGCTTCGTGCTGGCGGCCGGGCCATTTTCAGAGAGGTCCTGCTGCCCTTCCCTGGGCTGGACCCCTTCAAAAATGGACCGCCTGGCACTAGCGGGTCCTCCTTGTGCCAACTGGGCCATTTGACAAGGGGTCCAGCCCATGGCAGGGCGGCAGGACCTCTCTGAAAATGGCCCAGTCGTCAATGCAGGAGCTCCGCGCTGGCAACGGGGCCAATTTCAATGGGATCCTACTGCCATGCCGTGGGCTGGACCCCTTCAAAAATGGCCTGCCTGGCACTAGGGGTTCCCCCTAGTGCCAAACGGGTCATTTGACAAGGGGTCCAGCCCATGACAGGGTGGCAACATTCCTCCCTTCAGACGGGACCGCGGGCTCGGCTGTTCAAGCAGAGCAGAGCCCTCGGTCTCCTCTCAAGGGAGGGCGGCGAGAGGGGTCTGGGATCCAGCTTCCACATGCGGAGGCCGGAACGCAGCCCCCTCCCGACTGCCCTCCGCCTCCTCCCCCCCAGCCAGATGACAGCGCCTGATGCTGTCATGACCAGCACGGGGAAGAAGAGCCCCCCGTTCCACCTCCGCATGCAGAGGCAGAATGGGGTCTCTTTAAAGGGATCTTCCCCGTGGGGAATGACAGCACACCTGGCGCTCTCATCCACCACGGGGAAGAATAACCCGAAAAACGGTAAACGGAAATGAAGTTTTTTTAAAACATTCGTTTCCGAAAAACGGTAAATGAAGGGAGATGGGCACGGAATGGAACGGAAACAAAACCCCATTTTTCCGTTTCGTGCCCATCTCTACTCAATACCTTTGCATCAGGCAGATCATAATCTTCCAACTCGGCACAGAACTTATTACTAAATTTCTGCCTCCAGGTATAAATCAACCCATTCAAATCTAATGGATAGCTCTAGCCTCCTTTGTCTCCAACCTGGCAATAAATCTCCATTGTACTTTAGCATAACTTGTGGAGCTTTAAGGTTGTGCTTCAGAAGGAGTGCTTTTCCATACCACAAAACTATCCTCTTATTAATTAATTAATCAATCAATCAATCAATCAATCAATTAATTAATTAATTAATGCACTTCTCCATGTCCTTTCTCCAGGAAGTTGAGCCCTTCTAGAAAGTGCACTGCAAAAGGAAATTTGTCCCACACACTTTTTATTAAGACTCATTGAAACTCATTCTTCTTCATCATTTCCTCAAGATGCTTTTGGGAACCATATCCATCTAAACCTTGCTTTTTGTTGTTGTCATTTTCACTCTCCTTCATATTGCTGTTATTGATTCTTTCCTTTTGTGATTTTCAAAATCACTTTCTGATACAACATAGGAGTTTGTCATAAGAACCAAGTTAAAATGCCTTTGGGCTCGCTTAAAGTAATGCTTTGGAATGGCAATTGTGAAGTGCTTTCAGGTTAACTGTTTTTTTTTTGGGGGGGGAGGAGACTTATTAACGATGGTAAGGTTCATTTAATCTAACTTTAAAACCAGCTTACCCTATATGTAGGACAACAAGATTCAGCAGCAGAACATCCGTAGTAACACAGAACTTGACAGTTGCAGTGCTCTTCATCAACTGCAGGTGATGTCATCATTGTCTTTATATTTCCTGCCCAAATTTCTAACTTATAGGTTTGATGCATGGACTTGGTTAGTTCATCATGCTTGAAACTAATTGAATTCCTCCTCCCTTCAAAATGGCCAGCTGCAGGCTAATTTTAGCAGGAGGAACTGTCCAGGTCTTCCAGTTTAACCAGGGACTTCATCTCGACCATAACCAAATTCCTGGTTCTGACATGATATAGCTCTTGGCTTCAGCTTGACAAATGGTTATCTCATCTAGAGATGAGTGATGCCCAGGAACAGGGTTGGGGGAAGTGTGGCTCTCCATATCCCTCCACACTGGTTATGCTGATTAGGATGATGGAGTTGCAGTAGAGCAATATCTGGAAGACCACACTTTACCCGCCACATCCTGTTCCAAACCCTCTATTTTAATCTCATGGTTTAGGACCCACTAATGGGTCATAGAGTAAACTGAGATTGGTTCCACAAGAGCAATAGGAAGGACTAAGGCCAAGAATAATGGCAACAGACCCAGCCAGATATTATTATTTTTATTATTATAATGAAAGCTGCCTTGAGACAGACAGACAGACAGACAGACAGACAGACAGACAGACAGACAGACAGACAGATAGATAGACAGACAGACAGACCAGAACTTGAATGGCTCACACACTTTTCCTCTTGGGACATGAGGCACTCGGACCAGAATTATTCAAAAATGCAGAACATACCAAATGCTGTCAATATTTATTTATAATGATTGGTGGTTTCTTCTTCTTATCAATGAATCTTTTTTCATAACACATGTGTTTCAACACATGAATTGATTTTTGAAACTTCTCAGCAACAAGCGTGTGTGTATGTGTGCGTGCGTTAATATCCATTTAACTTTTAAAGTAATTATTCAAAACTTTGAATGAGTGGTGTGTAAGACTCTGTGCTTCAAAGCCATTATGTAAACTATCCCAGAAACTAGGATATCTTTCCGGGCATTTATGATGGCCCTTGGGCCCTCATCATGTTGTTGACTTAAATGCTATTTTTTTCATTTGGGGTCCTTTCCTTTCAGCTATTTCCTGAAGCCAAAAAGGGATTTCAAAATTTACTTTAAAAGACCTTAGTTTAGCAAAATAAACAGTCAGTCAACACCATGCCTGGTACTCTCCTACTCACTTAAAATATTGGGGGGGGGGTAGGGATGGGGGTGGAGGGATAATAAATCTGCTTTCTGACAAGTCTCTGATGATCCATTACATTCATACATCATTATGACAATGCTGGTGATGTACTTGGTGCTTTATCTACTGAGAAACTTCTTTCCCTTTCACCTCATTTATAAAGAGGGCGCAAATAACATCATAACCCCTTATCAGGTACATTTCAACAATCCCCAGACAAATCAAAAATACTTCACACCTCCACCAGCAAGGCCATGGCTAACAACTCATACTTTATGGGTGTAGGGAAGGTTGTAAAGGTGGGCCATTGTTCATCTAATGACCCTATTGAGACTACTGTCCACCTAATGAGCCTATTCAAGCTGTTATTCATCTTATGAGCCTATTGGCATGAGGTCAAAGAGAACTACAAAATGGAGGACTCACAACTAGCTTTTCTCAGGCTAATGAAGCTGTTTGGATGAGCAGCAAAATCCTCTCAGGAAAAGAAGTCCAGTTGCCATGACTCAATTTTCAGATAAACTCACCTGCATGACTGAGAATCTGCACAGACAAACATTATAACCCAGGAATGAAATATCTAAGATCTTTAGAAATTCTATGGGTCAGCCAGGAAAATGAAGGACAGGACATAGACACACCTGGGACATGGTTCGTGGCTGGTTTGCTTGAGGCAGCTTGGGCATCCCAAAATGGCAGCACCACCTGGCCAGGCCACATGGAGGCTTAGGGTTTTGGGGAGAAGTTTGTCTTTGGCTGGGTTTCCTCTCTCCCAATAGGTTTTCTTACAAGTGTTGGCTATTGGGCTCCTTTTTTACATTTTGTCACAGCTTTATTGGCAGTTTGGAGCCTTGGGATGGAATCAGAGGTTGGAAGACTTGAGGGGGTGTGTGGTCTGCATGTCCTGGTTCATGCGGAATCACTTTAAAGGAACCAGGGGTCTTGGACTGCTCTAGCTTGTGGGGGGATTGGCGTAGTTCAACTTGGCCCTTAGGTGGGAGGGAGTTATGGAGTGGCACACACTTGTGTGGTCTCCAAAGGTCTGCTAATCTCCCAAAGGATTGGGGAGGACAATGGGTTAAACTGGGTGACGTTGAGGTCTCCCAAATGAACTGGTTCTAGTCCCAATGCTGGTCCAGAAAAACTGCTGCTGTAATCAATAAAGTTAATATCAGTCAATGCATGTGGTATGTTTATTGACTAGATTGAACCTGCTTAGCTGTAGGCCAATATCATGCAGTGAAAGACTTGCTCAAAGGTTCTGAAAGAGGTTGCCTTATAAACTTGGTAATCCTTGAATCCTACTGATTCTATATGCTTTTATGAGCCTGTAATTAGAGATGGGCACTTCATATGAAGCACAAAGCACCACTGACCCACTATACCTAACCCCTCCTCCCCACCACCACCAGCTGCCCGGTCTACCTACTGAGCTCTACACACTGCAGGGGTCCTTCTTTGTCAGTGGCAGGACAATCAATGTTGGAGCCCTGTCGACCACCAGGCAGCCAGTCTCTCCTCATCTGCATGGGAAGACTCTCCCTCCCGCCCTCTCATAGAGACTGATGAGTGGACTGGGCTGCTGTAGGGAGGGGGGTTAGGTAAAGTGGGGCAGCAATGCTTTGTGCCCATCTCTCATTATAAGCTTATAAGAGCATAGAGTATCAGTAGGGTTCTAAGGTTACCAAGTTGACACAAAGCACAAAGTATCCATCTCTACTTATAATATTATAAGCTACCATCTATGCTGATTTCTACCACTGCCCACTGGAACAGTAACTAATTGGAAATATCCCGAATATTGGGAACAAACATGAACTCACATGGAGTAATGCACTATTGATGCTCCTGAGCTCTGGACCTCTCTTTGACAAAGTGAGGAATCTTTCTGCGATGCTGGATGGCTCAGTGGTTTAGGTGTCTGGCTGCCAGAAGCAGAGGTTGGGAGTTTGATTCCTCAACTGTGCCTTCTTGACTAGTGCTACATCCGATGATCCCATAGGGCCTTTTCCTGCTCTGCAGCGGTCATGTGATAAGAACAACATATTAGGTGGAGACATATTTACCAGTGAAATAAGAAATATGTCTGGCTTTCTGATTTCCTTTATAACTTGTTGCTCCATAGAATTTGTATTTTGTAAATTGCCTGATTTGGGCAGTAAAGAAATAAAATGTTTTCCATTACTTTCTCCAGTGTTTGAACTAACTAAATACAAAAGCAATAATGTTATCAGAGATGGACACGAAACGGAAATATAGTGTTTCATTTCATTTCGTTTCAGTCGTCATTTCATTTTGTTTCCTTAATAATGGATTTTTTAAAAAGAATTTTTGTCAGGAAACGAAATGAAACAAAACACTTTGTAAGGCTATAAATAATGGTGAACTTTCCTTTTTTTATTTAACAGGGATCCCACTGCCCTAAATCAAAGATTTTTCTTAAACCTTCCAATCAATTTGCTTTCAAACAAAGAACCCTCTGTAAACAAGCAGAAAATCTAATGATCAGAGAGATAAGCTCAACAGCTGATTGGCTGCCCAGGGAGGAAAGGAAGGAAAACATCATAAATATCCTACCTAATTTTAAGATTCTGACCAGGAAAAAAAAGCCAACTTCACCTGTTCCTCTGCTTCCTCTGATATGTGAAAATCAGAAAGCAAATATTTTCATTGTAAAGTAAGAATCATTATCACTTGCTAACCTTAGTAAACAGCTACAGTGAACTGCACAGGATCCAAGCTATTTAATCAGGAAAACAAACAACAGTTTAAATCAACTTGCAGGCACAAATACAGTGCAGGGAAGAGACAGGCTGGAGACTGGAGAGACTGGAGACTGGAGAGAGAAGCTCAACAACTTGGGCATGGAGGGAAGGAAAACAAATCATTCTGTTTAAAAATACACCTCCTCCCACTAGGATGAATTGTTTCATTTCTAAAACAAAAAATTGTGTTTCATTGCATTACTTGACGACACGCTGTTTGCTGTTTCATTTCATTTCATAAGATTTCATACCCTTAGAATTATAGAATCATAGAATCATAGAGTTGGAAGAGACCTCAAGGACGATCCAGTCCAACCCCCTGCCATGCAGGAACCCCTTCACAATATTTCTGACAGATGGCCATCCAGCCTCTGCTTAAAAACCACCAAAGAAGGAGACTCCACCACCCTCCGTGGCAGCATATTCCACTGCCGAACAGCTGTAACTATCATGAAGTTCTTCCTAATGTTCAAATGGAATCTCTTTTCCTGTAGTTTGAAACCATTGCCCTGAGTCCTAGTC
>JAWVWN010005615.1:0-26971 GCA_037367305.1 Phrynocephalus vlangalii | reverse complement strand
ATGCCACCACCACATCCTGTGGCAGGGAGTTCCACAGACTAACAACGTGCTGGGTGAAAAAATATTTTCTTTTGACTGTTCTTACTCTCCCAGCCCACAATTTGAGTGTACGTCCCCCTAGTTCTGGTATTTTGTGAGAGGGAGAAGAGCGTCCCTCTATCCACTTTACTCATGCCCTTCATTATTTTGTACATCTCAATCATATTACCCCTCAGGCGCCTTTTTTCCAGACTAAAGAGCCCCAAATGTTTTAGCCTTTCCTCATAAGGGAGGTGCCCCAGCCCAGTAATCACTTTAGTCACTCTCTTCTGCACCTTTTCCAGTTCCACTATGTCTTTTTTGAGATGCGGTGACCAGAATTGTACACAATACTCTAGGTGCGGCCTTGCTATAGTTTTGTAGAATGGGATTATAATGTTGGCTGTTTTATTTTCAATCCCCTTTTTGATAATCCCTAGCATGGAATTGGCCTTCTTCACCACTGCCACACATTGGGTAGATACCTTCATTGAGCTGTCCACCAACACCCCAATATCTCTTTCCTGATCCATCACACATACCTCAGAGCCCATGAGTTGATAGATAAAGTTTTGATAATTTTTTTTGCCCCAATATGCATTACATTTCCCTACATCGAAATGCATTTGCCATTTTGCAGCCCATTCCCTCAGTGTGAAGAGATCCTTCTGGAGCTCTTCACATTCTTCTCCGGTTTTTACCACCCAAAAAAGTTTTGTGTCATCCACAATCTTGGCCACCTCACTGCTTATCCCTGTCTCCAGGTCATTTGTGAACAGATTGAAAAGCAACAGACCCAGAACACACATCCTACTTTATGTCCACATGAAATGCTAGGGAAGTGCTAATGGTTTAGATTAGAGATGGGCACGACTTGAAAAAAAATTTTTTCGAGTTGTCGTTAGTCGGGCCGGTCCCGTTTCGGCTCGTTTCCGGTTTTCGCGAAAATTCGCAAAAATTAGTCGGTTCGTTTTTTCATTTTTTCGTTGTCGTTAGTACTGTTTTTTGGGGGGAGCGGGCTCCTGGAGGCACCTCTGTGGGGTGGGTGCCTCCTCTGGCCCGCTATAAAGGGAAAGTGGGCTCCTGGAGGCACCCGTGGGTGCCTCCTATCCTCACCCACTAGGAAGGGGAAGCAGGCTCCAAGAAACCCCTCTACATGGGGGTCTCCCTTCCTCACCTGCTGCTGCTGCAAAATGGTATGCAATAGCCATATGGATATTGCATAACATAATGTGCAGACAGTGAGACCAGTGTGAGAGTGATAGCGTCATGCCTTCCCTGCACAAGGCTCTCGCACCACCATGTCTCACACAGAAGGGAATTGTACTTGCTGCGTGTAGTGCAATGCAAGCAAGTAGATCTGGCTTTAAGGTGGCTTAGTGCAAGGGCTAGGGTTAGGCTAGTGACGGGTAAGGTTACGGTGGGCTGGTGGGTTGCACCTCTGGGTGCCTCTCTGACCCACTAAGAGGACAGTCTGTGACGTATGGGTACGGAGTCAAGGGTTAGGGTTAGGGTTAGGGGGGCTAGGGCAGGTTTTAGGGGGCTTTTTGGCACATCCCAGAAGTCTCCATGGCCAAGTGGCCATGCGACTGGTGGGATGGCTCCAAAAATTTGCATGGTCGTCCACTCCCACATGACTGGCCACTCGGCCAGCCCATCCAATGCGCAGGTGTAAATAAAATAAAATAAAATAAAATCAATGGAGGACAGAGGAGGAGAGGAGAGACATTTTGTTGCAAGAAAAAACCCACTGCTACTGTGAAAAATATGGCAGTTTATAAATTTTCGCGTGTTTCTGTTGTGCTTGTGTGTTTTTGGACCACGATTTCAAAAACAATATTGCGTTCGCCGCCCCATTTTGGATCCCCCGCCCGCACCGCATGGCATGGCGATGGTGACTCGCGAGTCCGGCTGCCCAGGACGGGGGGGAGGCGGGACCCCCCCTCCAGAAACCACCCCTCCGGTAGGTGCCCTACACCCTTAGTCAAGCAGGCATTTTTCCGCCTGCTTTCTTGGCCCGGGAATGGGTGGGGGGAGAGTTTAAAAGTTTTTTCCTGTGCCGTCCGTGCCGCTTGCTTGCGCTTCAATTGCGGCGGCCGGCAGCGATACTGGGCTTTTTGCTGGCTGCGAGCCTGCGGCGAGTCCCACAGAGCAGCCCACTAGGACGGGGGATGGGGGGGAGGCCGGGGACCTCCAGAAACCACCCCTCTGGTAGGTGCCCTGAGGCACGGCAGGCATTTTTCCGCCTGCTTTTTTGGCCCGGGAATGGGTGGGGGGAGAGTTTAAAAGTTTTTTCCTGTGCCGTCCGTGCCGCTTGCTTGCACTTTAATTGCGGCGGCCGGCGGCGAGACTGGGCTTTTTGCTGGCTGCGAGCCTGCGGCGAGTCCCACCAGAGCAGCCCACAAGGACGGGGGATGGGGGGGGAGGCCGGGGACCTCCAGAAACAACCCCTCTGGTAGGTGCCCTGAGGCACGGCAGGCATTTTTCCGCCTGCTTTTCGGCCGGGAACCGGGTTTTTTAACTTTTAAAAACTTTTTTTCTGTGCCGCGTGGCATCGCGCGATCGCGCGATGCAAGGAACAAGCACAACAAATCAGACCAAAATTGTTCGTTCGTCGGTTCGAGCTCGAAGTCTGCGGGAGTGATTCCCGTTACCGTTTCCGTAGAGTAACGGAACCGAGTAACGGAAACGGAAACGGGAATACCGCTAAGTCGTGCCCATCTCTAGTTTAGATCTCTGGCTGCAGAGCCTCCTTGACAGGGGCTAGACTCCATGACTCGAAAGCTGGTCCCTTCCAGATTTGCAAATCTCAGGTGATGATCCAGAGATGTGATTGCTGTATCACCAGTGTACAGAATGATAAAACAATCCTACCTCTTTTCGCCACCAGTTAATCTCAAGGAGTTGGTGGAACTCCGATCAGGATGATTTGAAACATTTCCACCTCAAACCCAGAAAAACTCTGCCAGTAAATGTCAACAATACTAAACCAGATGGACCAGTGCTCTGGCAATATGAAATAACATCTGCAGGTGTGCTGTCATCTGAGGGAAGTGGTTTGTATCCATCCTAGTTGGGGCTTAGTAGTAGTACAGATGAGAATACATACTGAGAAACGTTTGGACATTGAGTCATGGCAACTGGACTTCTTTTCTGCCGAGATTGAAACGTTTCACTACGCACAAGAAAAGAATGTCATGACTCAGCTTCCAAATATGCTCACCTGGATGGCTGAGAATCTTCACAGGCATATTGAGAAGTGCTTTCTCACTGAAAATAAAGCAGTGAGAAGAGATCTCTAATTGCAGATTTTATTCCCCAACACCACCACACATGGCTGTAAATGAGATGTTCTTGACATCAGCATCCAAAAGCACATCCGCATATATATGTGCCTATTCTATAGCATGGTGCAACAGGATTTCAGCCTTATTAAATTCATTCAGATCCACATGCTTCATTGGAGCAGAATGGGGATGTACTTTTGGATGCTGATGTCTAGAACATCTCATTTATAGCCATGTGTGGTGGTGATGGGGAATCAAATCTGCAATTAGAGGTCTCTTCTCACTGCTTTATTTTCATATATATTAGAGATGGGCCACAAAATGATTTTTTCATTTCATTTTTCGTTTTTATTTCATTCCATAAGAAAATGAAAAATGAACTGCCCCATCCACAAAAAAAACAAAAAGAAATGAAATTGATTTTTGTTTCATTCTCCTTTTTTGTTTTCCCATAGGAATGCATGGAAGCAAAGAAAGCCCACGGTTCCCCCCAATCCCATGTGCCAGCTGATCGGCAGTGCAAGAGACCGGAACAGATCACCTGACAATTTTTACAGGGCTCCTTCCAAGCTGTCATCAGCTGGGCCCCTTAAAAAATGGCCCACTCAGCCATCGGCCTAGCCGATGACAGCTTGGCAGGAGCCTGCTGAAAATGGTTGGGAGGGGGGAGTTCCAGGCTCTTGTGCTGAACTGCCCACCCAAACATTAAAAAAAGTTTTAAAAGCCCGTGGTTTCACCCTGCCCAATCAGGTGGGGAAAACCGCAGGGTGTTTGGACTTTTTTTTACCATCTCAAGTGCCTATCAGCTGGTGCATGGGGCTTTGGAAAGTGCAGAATTTTTAAATATTTTTTTGCCACCCAAGTGGCAGCTGATCAGTGCTTGGGGCAGCAAAAAAAGTTGCACTACATGAAAAAACAAAAAATGAAATGATTCTTTTTTTAAAAAAATCATTTTGTACAAAATGAAGCCCCCTCCCTAAATAAGAAATGAAACAAAATGAAACATATTTTTTCTGTTTTGTGCCCATCTCTAATAGCTAGATAGCTAGATAGATAGACAGACAGACAGACAGACAGACAAACAGATGATAGTTCTGATGTTGAAGGACTTGTTTTGCTTAAGCATAACTTTTCATATTGAGTCAACATTCTTTTTCTCTGTTCCGCTTTCTGTAGCTCACTTCCCTCTGGCTGAATGGAAAACATCTTGTTTTCAAATATTTATGAGTCAGAGAAAAAAAGAAGGAGGGGACCCTAAATATTAAGTTTAAAAAAGTTTTCTGTACACCGAAAGTGAGATTTATATTATCTCTCACTAATATACACTGATTCGATTAAAATGTATTTTTATGAATAAAAGTGGCTGGTTTAAGAAAATGAGACACCGTCATTTACAGAGATGGAATGGCAACATACAAAGAAGCAGAGGATTGAAGCTGTTTTATATGCAGGGGATTTCACAAGAAGGCACTGAAGTAAACTATATCTATGAAGAAGTGGCTGTTAAAATTCATTTCTGCAGTTAAGTGTATTCTACACCTGGCTGGAATATCTACACAAATGGAGCTGTGTGATTTTAGAAATATCAGTAAGTTGAAATATTCTTTCTTTTTAAGGTGTATATAGCAGAGGCATACATAATTTAATACACACATGCCAACTATTCTCTTTTGTATATGTAAATGTATACATTTGATAAACATGTATTTTTAATAAAACATTTTTCCAGGAGGCAAACATAGGCAAAACTGTCTTACTCTTATTTTTTCAGAAACCACATTGGAAAAAATGCCACTACATCTTATATTTTTATTATTATTCGGTGTGTTTAGTGTATACCAATGTTGGCAAACCTATGGCATGGGTACCAAAGGTGGCACTCGGAGCTCTTTCTGTGGGCACCTGACATCGCCCCTTCACAACCACCTGTATTCAAGTTAAATTACTGAATTGGCACTTTGCAAAAAAAATTAGTAGGTTTTGAACCACAGTTTGGGCACTCGGTTTCTAAAAGGTTCACCATCACTGGTATATACTGTAATGTGGTGTCATCATCTGTCTTCTCTTCTCACCAGTTTGAATGACTAAAACAAAAAATGATGCTAAGATTGCGGTCCAGAAACATCTGGGGACCCACAGGTTGAGAATTACCGCTATAGATTCATATAAAAGACACATAATGGTAG
Source organism: Phrynocephalus vlangalii (assembly GCA_037367305.1). NCBI lineage: Eukaryota > Metazoa > Chordata > Lepidosauria > Squamata > Agamidae > Phrynocephalus > Phrynocephalus vlangalii. The sequence continues at coordinate 21,480 of JAWVWN010005615.1, read as the reverse complement.
CCCATCATTCAAGGAAAGCTTTCCCGAAGAGAAAGGTCTTTGCCTGTTTCCGGAAAGACAACAGAGATGAGGCAGTCCTGGCCTCTAGCGGGAGGGTGTTCCAGAGTGTAGCCCAAAACATCCAGATCCCTGATAACCAGCAGCATCACCAACTAGCCCTATGGTAGCATTGTGATTATGTTTCTACAACATCTAATATTTTCATCAACACTGGGATGTGAGAGAAGGCAGAAAGCAGCTTTTCCTTTCCAGATTTTCTTTTTGGCACAATTCATAGGCAATGTATTTGGATGAAATCCCATTGTTCAGTTCCACCAGGGAGAAACAGTGATATCAATATTTATTTTCTTTTAATTCAGGTTACAACTGGTTCCCTAGGAATCCTCCTTTTTGCCCTGGGGAGGCCTTTGGGAGACTGGATAGAAACAAAGCCTTTAATATTGGAAAATCACCACTAAATTCCAGTAGTCCCAATGCAGCAATTCTGATGGTGAATTAAAGACTTCCCCCACTCCTGTTGGTGCCCGAAGTTTCCCAAGGTTTATCTACAGGGAACAAGGGGGAGAGAAAGGTCAAACTGATTACTCATCCAACGATACAAATAACCTCATGTTTCTTCTTAGAAGTCTACACATCAAGAAGACAAGTTATTGTTTTGAATTTTGTGTGATTGCCTTCCCAATTGTCAAATTCTCTCTGAGATGATCCCCTGCCAAACAACACATATCTTCTTGCCACAAGAAGATTTTTTTCATAGCTACCATGCAATGATGAACCAAACCACAATAATTTGCATTCTGAACTTGAAGGCAGTTTGCAAACCAGTGGCTGGAACGTCATCTGCAGGAGCAAATTGTTATTGATTAAAGACTTCCTCCGGCAATTTTGGCATGCACACACCTTGCGCACAATGCAAAAAAGTCTCATATGCCCCAAAGTGCCAGACAAAATCTTTAATCAACAGCTATCACTGATGCTGCTGCTTGTGTTTGCACAAGCAGAGCTGTGCTACAGGATTTGAGCCAGTGTTTCTTGACTAGCACCAGGGTGTGTGTGTGTGTGGTCTATATAATTCTCATTCCAGCATCAGGATATTTTGGACCAAACCACTCTGAACCAATATTAATAACACATGGCATACATTTCACTACTCCAGGCTAGATATTATCTGTGCCTGAATAACAGTGGTTAATTGTCTTGCTTAAAGAAAAGCACAGCTAACATGTCATTTATAACTAACAGCTGCCACTTGAGCATCCAAAAACATGGGGCAGCCTAGCAGCACATCCATACTACGAATCTGTTCTGTTCACAAATCACTGGAAATATACTGCCAAAATCAATTGTGCTGGATGTAAATCTGTTTATCGAAGGCTGATACTTCACATCCCTCTTGCTGCAGTTCGCAGCCCCCTGGAGACCAGTTTGAAGGAACGGAACCTCACGTCCTTGTGGGGTCAATCCGAATTCGAAGGAACGGAACCTCACGTCCTTGTGGGGTCAATCCAAGTTCGAAGGAACGGAACCTCACGTCGTGGGGTCAATCCAAGTTCGAAGGAACAGAACCTCACGTCCTTGTGGGGTCAATCCAAGTTCGAAGGAATGGAACCTCACGTCCTTGAGGGGTCAATCCAAGTTCACCCAGACAACGCCCCCTGAACTGCACTCCAAGTGGGGTGAGAGATTCCCATCCTGGAGCTCGGGAATCTTTTCAATCCGCTTCTCGATCCGTGTTGAAAACCGATTTCAACACGGAGGCAAGTTCACCTTGGCTCGAGGAAAGATGTGAAGTAACCACCTAAATTGTAATAGAATCAGCAGATTTGAGTGAAACCACTGGGTTGAAGTGTAGGCCATGAAGGATGCCAAATGGAGCCCCACACACTTTTTAAAATAAAATCTTTGAGAAGAAATCACACTTCCTGTGTTCACTCTTCTCCATGCCAAGCAGCAGCATGGTTTCTTCCCCTTGTTCCTTTCTCCTATCTTCATTTCAAAAGACATCAGATATTCTGTGAACAAAACCACCCTGTATCTTTATCTCCTTGGAATAATTTATCAAGGCATAGGCTTACAGATAAATTGTGGGAGGACAGTCAATATGTGCCAGAGGTGAGCTGGGGAAAACCAAGATGCCAATGCAACTCTTATCTAATTCAATAGGAGCTGAAAGTAAAAAGAAAGAGGGGGTGGAGAAAGGGCACAGTTGAGTTGAGTATCAAAAGGTGGTGGTGGGTGCAAAGACTCTCTCTCTCTCTCTCTCTCTCTCTCTCTCTCTCTCTCTCTCTGTGTGTGTGTGTGTGTGTGTGTGTGTGTGTGTGTGTTGCATCATTACAGTCATGACTAACTCTTCGTGACTGCACGTCCATGGAGTTTTCTTGGCAGGAATACTGGAGTGGCTTGCCAGTTCCTACTACAGTAGCAGAGAAATAAAACTGCAGGCAGAGTCAGCACTGGGTTGGAGGGGTAAAACAGAAAAAGAAAAATGGAGCAGTGTTGAGAATGAAAAAGCAGAGAGAAGAGTCCTTTGAGATAGCAGGGGAAGAGAATGTACAGGAGGAAAGAAACTCAAGGAGGAGTGCCCTAGAATGAAGGGCAGCTAGAGGTCATTGCTCCAAGCAGCCGATGCTCTTCCTGCTTTGTCAAAGCAAACGTGAAGGGATACCCACCCATCTTCCCACACATCTGAGTGCACCTGTTGAATAGTGCAGGAGACAATGAGCTGAGGCAAAGCCTGCCTCACCTTTTTGGAGGGAAGAGCAGGACAAAACAAGTGACAAACAAATAAAGCCGGCAGACTCTGTAAGTCTAGGCCGAGAGGTTCTACCCTCTGAAATTGTCCAGTTAGATGTGACTGAGGCTGAGCCATAATTACAAAGAAAACTCAGGACAATTTTATCCCACCACATTTGGTCACGGGGTAAATAGCTTTAACTTGTTACTTAAATATTGCTGAAACTGAGAGGACACTGGTGCAGTATCAAGGTTACTGATACCATCTATTGTCTTCCCTGGGATTTTTTAAATGAATATTTATATCTATTTGACTCGGCTAAGCTCCACTTCTCCCCAGTGCTTCCGAGTGGCATAGTGGTCCTCAGAGTATGTTTTATTCAGGAGAAGAAAACACATGCTGGAACCTGAGACTTCGGTGAATAATAAATTGACTTTGTCTTGGCCTTTTAGCTCATTATGAATCTTTTAAAAGGTTAGTCTTCTTCTCTTGTCTCTTTCTCAACTGTTTTACTGTTTTTAAAAAGGCTGGGATTTGATGCAGATCAGCTTGTCTGAGTGTGAGTGTCTTACAAGGACGGAAAAGGCGAGCTTTTTAAGGATCGGTGTTGAGGCAACATTAAGAAGGTGTAGATTATAATAACTTTGTAAGAGCTATTCTATTATTGTGTAATAACTTTCACTGAGTCATCAATTTAGGATTTGTATCATTTTCTTTAAAAAAAAAAGTAACTCCCAATGTCTGCAGTATACTAACACAATATTTCTTTCCTTTTCAGGTTAGTGACTAATTTTGTTTCAGTTTTCAGTTTTCTTCATATTCAATTTGGAATGAACACCACTAAAGATTTATTTTTTTAAAATCCCATAAATCTGATAGAAAATATATATACACAACTGATGGATGCAATCATCCATGGATGAGGTTTTTGGTGCTTAAAATGCTGGCTTGAATTTCTTCTGTGCTTAACCGTGTGTTTCAGCTGCATTAGTGATGAATCAGGGTTGTTACCTCTTTTTTTTTCCTCTGCCAGACTCTGGATTTTCAACATTCATGTGTCAGGCAGGCCAGGCAGCCACAGAATGAGTCAATCCATCCTGGGAATAAATTTGCCTATTTGACCAGAGTAATCAGAAACAATTTCAGCTCACTTTCTGCATTATTTTCTAAAGAACCCATCAATTTTGCAATCTGGCATAATGGAAACTGTGGCACATGTCCTGTTGAATTGTGTATATTAAAAGGATTAATACAATCTACTTATTTTCCCAATTTTAAAACACCACACAGATAGACTCCATCAATTTTACATCTCTTTTTGTCTCTCTGATTCCTTAGGTGAAACTGCCAAAGTTGCAAAATTCTATGCAGTATCTTGTACGGTAAAGAAACAGATGACTAAATGATGGCAGTAACCGGATTAGGAACTCGCATTTAATTAGAATCTGAATTTCAATCTGCTTTGTTTCTGTTTTAAATATTATTTGCTCTATTATCCTGTTTTTTTTTTTTGTTTTTTTTTGCATACCTAACATGTCTGACTTATGGTCAAATAAAAAAAAAATCACAAATTTCATATTCAGGATAGAAAAAAGAGGTGGGTCTTTATTTGTTTGTTTAAAAAACACAAAAGTGAAACACACATTGACTTTCATGTTACCAAGCATGACTTCAGGCAATTTAGATATACTGTATAGAGGTTTTGTGCATAAACCAACAATGGACAATGCTGTGTTAGAATCACAATTTGGAAGCACACATTGGCCACAATCCTATGTTCTTAACTATGCGTTTCAACCACATTAGTGAAGAATCAAGGTTGCTATGAGCCAAATTTTAACTTGTAGTCCATTCCTCCCTGGTAAACAAACTGCCCATACCATGATTTTTGGGCACACACGTACTGACTTAGGGCCTTTTTACACGACCCCTAAGATCCGCTGGTCCCTTAAATTCGGACCAGAGATCTTGAGGGTTTGTCACTCTTCCTTCCTCCCCACCACTCCGCACTTCCTTGCTTCTGTCTGCGTGAGGGGAGCGAGGGGAAAAAAGCCTTAAAAAGGGACAAAAGAATAACGCCTTACCTCCGGTGCCGGTGGAAGTTGCTCCGAGCGCCGGTTGCTTCCTGGTTCCTCTTAAAGGGGCGGGAGGCAAAAAAAAATCCAACAAAAAGAAGCGAGGAGAGCCCGGCACTCTCCGCATCAAAATTTTTCACTGTCCCAGAGCAGGTACAAGAAAAGTGTGCTGGGATGCGCTAAAGTGGGTGTGGTCGCACTTAATTTTCTGTTAGCTCCGGAGCTGGTGGGGAAACATTTTTAAGCTCCGGAGCTGGGAGCCATTTGCAGCGGAGCTTAGGGGTCGTGTATAAACGCTCTTAATGCATGTGTGTGAGAGCCCCAAGATTCACTGCAAGGATGTTTTACTTATCAAGAAGGAACAGACCAAAACTTATGATTTGGCTAACATTAGGCAATAATATTTTGGTCACTGATGTATTTTTTAACATGTGTTAAGCAGAAGGGATGCATCTAGTCTGAAGCAGATGCAATTTTGAAAGCATTGAAACAGTTGCTTTTTTAAAAAAGTTACTCTACAGAGGTATCAATTTACATGTTCTGCTGTTTAATGAGAAAGGAACCATTTTCATGTTAAGAAGTTTAGACATTATTGCCAAGTTTACATCCAGATATGGAATTTCAATCCATGTTTACAGATGACTATTTAAAAATTCCAAACTGATAAAATTTGCAAGAATAACATGAAAGGGCTAAGAAAATAGCCAATTTAGAACCACATAGAAAGAATGTGTGCTCTGCAGCAGTGCATGTGCGTGTGGAGCCCCTTTGCCTCTCCCCGCGAAGTAATGCAAGATGGGGGAGGGCAAGAGCTCAAGGCTGGGGGGCGGGGAGAGCAAATAAAAGGAAGATCCCTGCTGGGCCCAAGCCTCTTTTGTCCAAGCGTGTCCAGCTGAGGAGATGCGTTTGGCAGTGGGGCGAAGCAATGTGGCATCTGCCATTTTGTGGTGCAGCGCCATTTTGGAGAGCAGCCAGTTCTGGACGAAAGTGCTTCAAAGCGACAGCACGATGTGCCAAGGTGGGCCAGCAGCCAGGGAACTATCTGGCCTTTAAGGAGAGCAGCCGTTCATTCCTGCAGGGAAGCAAGCAGCATGGCACGAGCAGCAGTGCCGGGGATGGCATGGGAGGGGGTGCAAGAGCACCCTCCAAAGGTCGGAAGAACAGGGGTGTCGTGATCACCAGGAGGGCAGAGCCTGTGAAGGCCACGAATGGCGAAGGCCCCGGCTTGTGGGGAGGAGGCACACAGGGTGGAACTTGAGAATAAGACCCAGCAGTGGGCACAAGGCCCGGTACACCACCATGCGCTAGGGGAAGCAGACCAGGAGGGTGGATCACTTAGGCAGCAGGCAACATAACCCTCCCTTCCTCCCCCCACTAACTGTTTCTTGTTGATTACCTTGAGTTGGGGACCAGCAATGGCCTCCAAGAAAGGCAAGGGGCCCAAGAAGGGCAAGCAGCCAGCATGCAAGCAAACCATCATGGTCTCGCCACCAGACTCCTCCTCAGATGAGGAGGAATGGCAGGTCTTGGAGCACCTCAAGGCTCAGGGAGAGGCCCTGGAAAAGGAGAGGGGGGTTGGCCATTATAGGGAAGCACCAGTCACTGCCCAGTGGGCCTCTAGTAGGCCTTTGAAAGCTACGATCTCCTATCTCGCTCCACAGCCCTAGAGACACAAGGAGACTAGTCCATGTTGCTGTGCATAGGGGAAGATGCAGAAGGGGCGGAGGCCAGCCGAGTGGCTGAAGTGACCATGACTCCGCAGCTGCCAGTGGACCCGGGAGCATCAGCGGCAAGCCAGGGCAGCGATGTAGGAAGAAGTGACGCAGGGGGACCACATGAACCATGAGTTGTCATCGGCACCAGACACCAGGCAACCCATCACATGGCCATGGGTACCATCGCCCCACCAGCGGTAAGTGGCACAAGTAGCCACTTAGTGCCTCATACCAGGGGCCCAGTAGCAGGCCTGAGCGAACCACCACACAGATGGCATCAGCCGTGAAACCTTTCGAGAATACATTTTTCAAGAAAATTTGTACACTGATTATAATGGCAAGTATTAAAACAGCAACAACAATACATCCCATGCTCTGTGAAAAGCTGTTGGAATGAGTAGGAATGTACATGTGTTGGCCGGGGGGGGGGGGACTTCAATTCATTTTTGTTCTTCTAGGGGTGTTCCTCATTCAGGAATCAATGTTTTCATTATACATGGAAGGAATAAACTTATTCAGATCTCCTTACCTCTCTCACACACACATTTTCATGTTTCTGGTTGAGGAAATAATGCTCAAAAGTACCCTCAATGCTATTCCACAAAAACAGGCATGGAGTGACAGATAACCATCTACTCCAAAAGCAGGCAAAAATAGTACACAAGAAAATAAAATCAGTCATCATCCAGCTATCAGTCCTCTTGATCATCAGTTCATGGCCATCACCATCATCAATGATCACTGGAAATCTTGCCATCGCCCCGTGCCACCCCCACCAACACAATGCTCTTTCCAAACTCATAACCTTTGGTTTGCTAGAGAGTATGCTACCTGAACTCAGGAATGGGTGAAGTAATTTTACATACTGTACATGGGTCAAACAAAGGTACTGCAATTTGAGACATTTGAAATGTGTGGATTTCTTTCAGTCGTTAAACTTAATTATTCAAATTGAAGGTGCCCTCTGAAACAAAAAGATTACGAAATGAAAGACCTTTCTCCATGCAGTTTTTCAATCATTACAAACAAGTCTCATCCCTGGGAATAAAGCATGCAGGACACTGAATTTGCAGAGTAACATTGAAACCATAGCCCTCTGGTGGCTCCAGGCAGGATAATTCTTTCTATGCCAAAGTTGAAGCCTGGGAAGAAGACAGCACACTGAAAATGAATGGGGAACAAAGGAAATAAAATGTGTTAAAATTGTGGGAACTGAAACTGGGGGATGGGGGGGACAAGAAAGAGCCTTGAGATAGAAAAGACTGAAATGATATCAGGAGAGAGAGAGAGAGAGAGAGAGAGAGAGAGAGAGAGAGATGCAGACTGTCTCTGATTTTCTTGCCTTTCACCTCAATCTCTGTCACTTGGAAATCCATGGCTCTTTAGATATTGGGTTGAAATGGAGGAAGCTGCTCAAATAAAGAGAAAAAGTTCAGCGTGTATACTGAGCTTTGAAAATTCAAAGGCTGCTAAACCTAACATGTACATTTGCTAAATGTGAGCTCTAAAATGGTAACAACAACAATAATGGTGTGACATGTATCACTACTTCTCAGAAAACATTTCTCTAAACAGTTTTCTAAAGATGCTTTGTACATTGAAAGGTATGAGAGGACATTTGTGTTCATTTCTTTTTTGAAAATTACAAACAATGAAGACATGTTGCCCATAAAAACTATGCTGGCACACTAACCTCTACAATAACTTTTTTCTTAAGTTCAATAGGGTACCTATATTCTGCATGTTGGCCTGAAGAGGGGCATGCATGTCCCATTAAGAAGATAGAGAGTAATTGGGAGAGCTCACTCACCAGCACTCATTGAGGGTGTACTAGAGAGAATGTGCAGGTGAATGCACCTACAAGAATCTCTTCATAGAGGCATGCTGAACTTGTGAAGGACCCGTTGACATCTGGAGGAATGTGGAGAAGCAAGCATATGTGCTTCCTTATGGCCCCAGTATGGCAAGAGCATCCTGCAACTTCAAGTTACAATAAATGAATTGGGTTTCCAAAACTTGGAGTGCCCATCTCGACAAATTCCCTGCTGAGTTCAATGCAAAAGTGAATGTATACACATTTTGCTGGCTCTCTTCCAGACCCTTGTCTGTTTGTTTTCATGAAACCACATGAATCCTCATGATAATGCAAGAGCCCACCCTCGGGCTCATGAAATCTGAGGGACTATGATGCTGTTGTAGCATTTGAGTATATCTGGGTTAATAAATACATTTTACTAACTGACATGTGTGCTTAGTACTTGATATGAGAGAAAAGCCAATGAGACCTAGAAGCTCACTGATTGCCCTACCCTAAAACCTAATAGATAGGAGCAATCTACATCACACTGTTAAAATTCTACTTGGGCTCTTCCTTTCACGGAAGCTGTTCATGGAAAGGCCCATTCTTTACAAAGGCCCATGTAAAAGGTAGGAATGGGAGGCAGAGGAGGCTGATTACATCTACACGATCTGGGGACAGGTTTATTTGGCAAACCCCTACTCCCACTCACATGTCAAAGTAAATGAGTGGGATTGCTCTCAAAATTCCACACATCCTGGACATAATCTGTTTCAATTGTTACCCTCAGGGCGACGTTTTAGGGCATTGCATACTAGGACAACTAGATATAGAGATAGTTTCTTTCCAAGTGCTATCAAACTGTTGAATAATTAATTTTTACATTTCTTCTTCCTTTTTTTAAATAATAGGTTATATTGTAGTATTCTACTGTGTTTTTATTGTTGACTATATGATTCTTATATTTCCTTTTATATAGAGAGAGCATTTTTACCAAAACAAATTCTGGGTGTGTCTAACCACACTTGGCCAATAAAAGTATTCTATTCTATTCTATTCTATTCTATTCTATTCTATTCTATTCTGTGAGTGTGGTGTTATACTTAACAGAGGTCTCCTACTTTGAGTAACCTAGGTGCAATTCCCAGAAGACTTCACCACTAGCTGTGTTGGTTGGTGTTTCTGGGAGCTGAGGCCCAAGAAAACCTGTGTTACCTAATGTTGAGAACTGTGGCTATACTACAATGGCATGGCAGTGGCATAGCTAGTGGGCAAGGGGGGACATAAATCCCCAGGCACAGCATCTGGGGTGCCAAATTGGATGCCAAATGGTTTCCTGCCTAGGAGCCATGGGAAGGCTCATTGCGAGCAATCAGCCAGGGCCAGCACAGAGGGCTCCCTGGGTGTTGCCGCCGGCACCTTCTCCGTGGCGCCTTAGCCCCTCCCTGTCCCTTGGAGGGCAAAAAAACTGACTTTGTCCCCGGATGCTGAAAACCCTAACTAGGCCTCTGTGGCATGATATAGCTGCCATTATGGCACTGTTTTTAGAGGAGAATGTGATCCTTAGGAAGGCTGCTGAAATGTGTTTCAGTGAACAAGATCTTTTGCTACTTTTCTCAAATATCCCATATTTTCCCCAGTAGGAGACAGCACATGCAGTCATTTACAAAAGAGAACGACATTTTCTGCTTCCTTCTCAGCAAGCTTGGAGATCAAATCTGCAAGGAATGGGGGGAAAGGAAGAAGGGGGGGAGAGGAAAAGATTCAAATTAGTTTGCTGTTTAATTTTACCTTATATGACCACTGAATGCATTGTTCTTGCAGATCATTGCTTTTGAAGGTTTTTGTTTGACATTTTTAAAAACTTGGGTGCACAATTTCTATAAAAAGCCTAATCGTGTTAAATTTGGTGTCTTCGCATGCTTCATTGTCTGGAATAGTAGTTTCCAACCTTGGATTCTCCAAAGGCTCTTGGACAACAACTCCCAGGGATCCTGGCTAGCGCAGCTAGTAGTGAAGTTTTGTTCAAGAACACCTGGGGACCCAAGGTTGGGAACCATTGTTCTGGAGCAATATTATCCACATCAGATGCATTTCTTCAAATGGAGCTCAGAAAATGCATGCTTTGGACCCCAGATCCCAAACCATCAGTGTTAGTGTGATAGTGGTTATACTAGTTGGTGTATTCTAGGAATCTTAGTAAATTTTCCAGAGATTGTATACAAAATTCACGCAGGTACATTAATGCTCCTTCAGATATATATATGTGCTGCCCATATTTTATTTTTTATATAAATTCAAAAATAGGCTTGGGGTCAATTGTGGTGCAAGGATTCAAGGAAACACATTGACAGCCATTGGTATCTTGGAGTAAACCTGTTTCATTTCAGTTTGTGATAAAAGTAAAATGAAACTTCTAAGTGAATACAAAAACATTGATCCTGGGAGTAGTACACCATCTAGCAAACAGAAAGGTGTTGAAACATGCCTGAGAAGTGTCTGTGAAGATTCTCAGTCATCTAGGTAAGTTTATCTGGAAGTTGAGTCATGGCTACTGGACTTCTTTTTCTTGAGAGTTAGAAATGTTTCGCTGCTCATCCAAATAGCTTCTTCAGTCTGATGAAGCTGTTTGGATGAGCAGCGAAATGTCTCCATCTCTCAAGAAAAAGAAGTCCGGTAGCCATGACTCAACTTCCAGATGCCCCAAAAATGTGTGGCTTATAGTTGTCTTAGTGTATATTGTTATAATTGTTATAAGGTTCCCCTTAGTGCCATTTCTTGTTGTCTTGCTTCTAGTTTTTTCCCTGTTTCATCTGACAATTTGTGCAACTTCAGAGCCAAATGTAAGTGAAGGAAATGTTCCATGACCTGGCATCTAACTTGAGAGGACTGGATCTGTATTTCCTCTTCCACTGGTGCTGCACTGGCATGGCAGGCCTTGTGATGTCTGATGAAGGTAGGCATGTCAGATTTCCAGGTGTGACCCCACCATCTTTGCTATTATTTCATCCCCCCCCCCAAAAAAAAGGTAACAGGAATGTTCACAAAGTCACATTGTTTGGGCCTTGCTGTGATAGCACAAGGTTGCACAGCTGGATTACAACTCCAGTACCATGCTAAAGGCTGCTGTGTGTTGCTATAGGCGGCAGTGTGTTGCATTCCCGTGTGCTTGTCATTTTGTTGGCAGGATGGCATGTAAAATTAGGCCAGTTGCAAGCCAGACATTCATTAGAAGGTCATAACTGCATGCCCAGAATGTGGAGTTGCTAATGGCTTTTTCATATAGATATTGTCTTGATGCAGATTGGACGGTGAAATGAAATTTGAAGAGGGAGAACATGTGCCAGCAATTGAATATTCTTGAAACAGAAATGCAAATAGCCTTGACTAGAAATAATCCAGCAAATAAATAAACAGAAGTATTGGTAGAACGATAAGCCTGCCAATATTACCGACCGCGCCGTTAGCGTCCTCCTTCTCATTCAGATTGATTCTAATTGCAAACATAAGTCAGTTGATTGTATTCAGGTTTTATTTATGATCAGTTCTGATTACACAAATTATGAAAAATGAAAATTAGGTAGTAGCGGGCTCAGCGATACACTGTGTTGCTAGGTAACTAGCTAGCATTATTTCAAAGAGTCCAGTCAATGAATGGTAAGTGGAATAGCTACAGTGCCACAGCCATACCACTGTGCCATCTGTATCTTTTCCTCCAGACTTTGCTGCTAACATTATTTTGCATTTCTATCAATTGGATAATAAAGATTTTAAAATGCATAACACATCAGGCAGGCAAGGTCCTATGCTTGGATTCAGAATTGCTGCAGCATCCTTCACCATATCACTGCCACATTGAAAATGATGGAGCGCTGGAAATTGCAAACACCAGTTGGGGTTGGTCTGTTCTGCTAACATAGCAACCCATTCAAACAAGCACAACTGAGGTGACCTATTGCAAGGAAGAAGAGTAAACATAGCAGGCTGCCCAAACAGCTTTATTATGTATTGGCCAAAATCCTACTGCATTTTCATCTTGATGGAACACAGTCAACATAAAATTTGGTGTTGAATTGCCACAAGAAGCCAGCATAGGCATTTGCTGTTAATATACCACACAATAGCCCATGTTAATTTCTTCACCTGTGCCAATTCATGAGCAAGATTTGTACAGATTGAGTTATGGCAGTAGGCATCAATTAACAACCTTCACTCTACAAACTATTATTTAATTATTTGCATGGCATGTGTTTATTCTTTCATCCCCAAAGAAGCAGAACCATTTCAGAGGCTTGTCAGAATTTCACCAAGATAATTTTGTCAAAGAGAAATATATTGAAATGACAATTTCTGATTTATCTTTCCTTCCATTATTGTCTGTGAAGGTGCAGCCATCAATTATATCATGGCAATGTTGCCATGTAATATTGCTGTGAAAAATCCCCTAACTGAATTGTCTCTGTCTGTGCCCTTAGCTAGAGCTGCCATAAAACAGACACGAAAGAGCTGCTCGAACTGTGGAATGGAAGACTTCAAAACATAGCGGCCTTTCCTTTACTGGAGGTTTGTTAAATAATTATTGGGAGGGTTCACCTAAGCCAAGAAACATGGTTGTGGGTAGTTCTTCTTTCTGGGTGCATAAAGACATCGGATCCAATGGTTTCAAAACATCAACTTTTATTTTGGGAAAAGCTATGAAACTGTCCACATTAACTTCAACGTCCAACTTCTCACAGAATGGAGTGAGAAAGGACTTTCTAGACTGTGGTGAAAAGGGATTATTTCCCAAAGTCTCAGGGTTTGGAAAGATCTCCCTTAATTCATGGTAAACTCGACAGCAAGGGCATGGCTTTTCTTCTTTCTGTCTCACATTTCTGGGTTCCAGAGTATTGGGGTAAGGAAGTCCCACAGATCTGCATTCTACCATGTTATCTCAGCCTCTGACTGGTACATTGCTCCCTTTCTCTCTTCTCTCTGGCTAGATTATCTCTTTCCTCTCAGAACTTATTTCCCCATTCCCTTGCCTCTGTCTCTCCCAAATAGGATGGTTTTATTCATTTGACCTCCTTCTTCTTTCTGCCTCTTGCTGACAGATCAACATCTCCAATGTATGGGTCCAAGGGTCCTTCATCCAGAACCATTCCTAAATTGGAGGCAGGGTTCTGATTTTCTTCCTTGTATAGCTTCTCCTACCTTCCCCTTTTCCCTTTGGGTTGTTCCTTCCTCTCCTTTTTTCCCCCTTTTCCCAACTTTTCCTTCCCTCCGTTCATTGTTTTTTTCCGAATCGTTAACCTTTAACCCCCTGACATAGGTATTATTATTCTCTTCTGACCCCCTCCATCCTCCATCCTCCATCCTCCTAATCCTCATCCCCTTTTTTCTTTTTTTTCTTCAGTTGAATCAATCCTTTCTTTCTTATAGTCTTTTGTATTTCCCATTTGCCTCCCCAGACCGATTAAGGTGCAGACACAAAATTTTGGGTAAAAAATGAGCCACACTTTATTTATATAATATCAAACCATTAAAAAAGGGGGGGGGGGGAAATGAAAGACAGAAGTCTGATCTGTCTGAAGCGGCCACACCCCAAAACAGACCCAATTAGGAACGGAACAAATCCGGAATACCCAAAGGTCGCAACCACCTGAGGCTCCCGGCTCTGGGTGATTGCTACCTGAAGTATCTTCCCTTTTTTCCCACCCCCAGGCCAGTTCCACAGGGCCTTCAATGCTGCAGGTGGGCCGCTTACCCCCACCCCGGTTTTAAATTTCACTCCTAAACATACCTACCTTCCCCCACAAAACCTCCAGTTGCCGTGCAAACAAATCCCCAAACACCAGCCCCCCAAAATTCCCATTAAAAAGGGGGGGGGCAAAAAAACCCAAATTTAGGAAACAGGTCAAAAATCCCCATCCGGCCACAAAGCAACCAGTACAATTCTTTTCTTAATACAGTTGGTTGGTTGGAACAACGACCATGATGAAGAGGCAGGTGGGCCTTAGGAGCCCCCCTTTTAACCCCTTTCCCTTTGTCTTCAGCCCCCCCCAGTCCCGTGGCAAAAGGGCTCCCACGCCACATTTTGCAGCACTGGTAGAACATTCTCCATGGGAAAAGGATGACACTCTATTTGGGGGAAAACCCCAGGGCCAGCCTCTTCCTTTCAGGGGCCACCCGTCAGAGAGGCTTTAGCTCTGGATTTCATCTCAGCAGAGATTTGGGGTTGATTACCTTGAAAAACTGAAGCTCACCAATTAAACCTACCATTTTGTTATTAGCAAAGATGTGTAGGTCAAGCAGGGCACCACTTTTACTCAAAATCTTGAGCACATCTTACTAACCCCTGCAACCATTCCCTCCAGCCCGTCTACTTTCCAAGATCCCAAAATCCTTCAAAAAAGAACAGTATTTCTGCAGGGTACCTTGTAAGAAAAAAGAGACTGTCCACTAGCAGTTTGTGGGAATGGCCAGAAAAATTTTTCGGGGAAAACAGAGTGTAGAGAAACCCCCCGTGTACTTACGTGATTATTTGGGACAGGGGAATAGTTCTAACTTTTGTTATCTTGGAAAAAAGGGGGTACCTAAACCAAAGAGCTATCCAAAAAAACTATTGTTAACCCTTCACTGTTTAAAATTGTCCTTTTTAATGCTTGTCAAGAGCCCTGTAATAATTTCAGCTCTGTAATTATACCTGTCACCACTTCCAACTGATGGATATAAATAGTCTGCACAGTAGCACTTTCCTAATTGTATTCTTTGCTTTGCTTTTTCAAAAGAGGCTATATACCTTCACCCAAGATGACAATTGGCATCTCAAGTTGCAGAAAGTCAGCACGGCCTCTTCTGTTATTCACTTCCCTCCCATTATTAAGCTGTGCATTACAAACAAGGCAACAGATCACATGTAACAGATCACATCCCGTTTGCCTTAAAGGAACTGCAAGCAAGGTCTATTTCTAGAGGTGGACACAAACTGAAGCAGAAACTGAGGGGGGGGAGAGAATTAAAGAATCATAGAGTTGGAAGAGATCTCAAGGCCATCCAAGCCCAACCCCCCCTGCCATGCAGCAACCTCCATCACAGTATTCGCAATGGATGGCCATCCAGCCTCTGCTTGAAAACCTCCAAAGAAGAGACTCCACCACTCTCCATGGCAGCATATTCCAAAATAGCAATGGTATCTTTCACCACTCATTTTGTGTACTCAAAGGAAGTTACAACGCCTGCAGAGTTTTCATGCAGACTTTGATAAAAAGCTAGGTAGCCATGCATAAACTAGTCTTCTGTCTCACTATAGGATCCACAGTCAAATATTCTGTGGAGCAGGTCAGACTAAATTATGTGGATGGTCTCTTTCAGCTTTTAAAAATGAATAAATCCTGAAATCTAACTCACAGAATCATGGTAATATATGAAAAGTGGGAGTGAGTAATGTCCAACATATCAGTTTGCCTTAAAATATTATTTTAATAAAGGCAACAGAGAGAAGGAACCCTGAAAAAATAGGAATAAAGGCACTCTTAAATAAAACATTTTGAGTTTTCCACAGGGCATGAGCTTACTTAAATGTCCTTCCTATTAAAATGGAATATTTGGGCTACATCCCCAAATTTATGTATTGTACACTTAACATTATATTTAGAGCTTTTGAAGTCTGGGCAAAAAAAAAACCCCAGTTTGCTGCTGTTTCCAGAAAGAAAGAAAGAAAGAAAGAAAGAAAGAAAGAAAGAAAGAAAGAAAGAAAGAAAAAGAAAAGCTAGTGACCTCATTAATGACAAATTCCTCTGGAGTCCTTCACAAATGGTAAATGAGCCACAAAATTATCCGGAAGCTACTGCTTTTCTGAATGATAATATTTTCATGAATCTGAATGCCTGAAAGGGTGGCACAGTTATCCATGCTGTGAACACCCTTCGAAAATTCATCACAGCTTGCTTTGAAGAATTCCATGTTTATTAGCTCTTCATAAGCAGTATATGCATATAGTAAGTAGGCATAAACCACACAAAACAGCTCTAACAGTGCCTCAGAAGAATGCACTGTGCATTCACTCTTCTTCATTCACAGAAGTTTAGGAAGGGATTGGATAGCATTGTCTTCTGTCTGTAATGTTGCAGCGGATGACAGGGAGAACAAGACCTCTATCAATGGGCTGCCATGCTCCAGGGACATTGGAATTTCCAAGCCACCTGTTGATTTTGGGAGGGGAAAGACCTTGATTTTAAAAGAAGTAACAGATAAGAAAATGGGAAAAGGAGCTGGAATAGGTGAGAGGGAAAAACCCTCAAGAGGAACAGATGGGAAAGAGTTTGCAAAGGAGGAGTATGGGCAATGAGAGAGAGGATTGGAAGGAGGTGGTGGCAGAATAAGTAGCAGAAGAAAACAAGATGGAGAGAGTGAAAAAAGAAAAAGACAAGCCACTTAAGAATGGGAAGAGATAATTAAGGCAGGCCTCTGGACAGGGAACTGATAACCTTTAAGAAGAGCTCCCGAGGTATTGGTGGTGAGGTTGCAAACTGAGCAGCCCTCTCAAAAACTTCCATGTTGGTGAAGAACAAGATTGTTGAGAGAGATGTTACCAGACCAAGAACTCATTTCACTACAGGAATTGTAACCAAGTGCCTTGACCCAAGACCTGAGAAAGGGGTTTCCAAACACTACCATCCCCAGGAAAGCACAAGACAGAGGAGAAATGAATCACCCATCTATACCCAGTGGAGCTGTATAAACCATCCCTACTGTGGTCACCCCCCCTCTCCTTACATGAAACCCCTGTTATGTCCCAATGAATTTAGCGATGTTGTTTTTGACCTCTGAGGAAGATACTGTCACTGGTAGAACACAAACAGAGTATTGAGTTGAAAGGAAAGAGTTATATTTTTTTCAGCCGATATTGTTGGATGTTGACTGTGTTTAAGATTTCGATGGTTTTTCCAGAAAGACAGCTGTTTTGCAAGCTACTGGTTTCATGCATCCTGAAGGCAAACATAGGTGAAGGACACATGGTGGGAATTGGTTGTTAGTGGAGGGAATCACAAACAGACTGAAGAGGGGTTTGGTGTTATATCAGCCACAAACAGGCAAATGTCCCTGCAACAGAAGAAACTGAAGATGTGAATGAACTTAATCCAAAATGCTATTCATATACCGCTTATATACAGCATTTATTACCAGGAAGTGTCAGATTCAAGACTTTTAATCTGATTCTGATGATGCCAAACAAAACATGATCAAAATGATATTGGTTCATAGAGATCAATTGTTTTGCTAAATTGCAAACCAGCAACCCTTTCATGTTGTGGCTCCTTTCTGTTCCCACATAACATTAATTGCTCCATTTCCTTTAATGGCCCTCACTTTATTTAACTTAATTCAGTCTACTAATACAAATAATAAGTACCAACCCCAACTTCTTTAAATCTTTTTCCAGTAATTTAGATCCAGCACCTCTAAGAGCTGAGTTCACAAAAACTGCTTCTAGAGATGGGCACCAAAGGAAAAATGAAACACTGTTTATGTCATTCATTACATAGCAAATTGTTTCATTGCAAAATGAAATGACAGAAGCAGTTTTGTGACAAAATGAAGTAAACCACCTTTTTTTTTGTTCAGGGAAATGAAATGGGGGAGCTTCCCCATGATCTTCCCTGTAGGCCCCCCAAATTTGGAGAGATTTTGCCCCCAGCATAATTGAAAGTGCTATACATTTGCTGCACCAGCAATAGGTCAATTATTTCTTCCACTTGCTTAACCCCTATATTGCTGGTGCACACCATAACAGCATTTTGCAATTAGCTATGGTGACCCTCTTTGCAGATGAATAACTTGGCCCCATGAACCTCAAACTTCTCTAAATTGGGGGTCTTAACAGGGAAGAGTCCAAATAAGTTATGCTGGGATTTCCATGCTGCTACATGCCTGTGATCTCTATTTTTGAGTACATAAAATATGTACTTGAAAATAATGATTGCAGGCATATTAGCAGCAATGGAAATCACAGCACAGCAAAGCTTCTTTGGACTCTGAAGCCCCCCAAATTTGGAGAGATTTGGGGTACAGGGGGCTGACTTATAAACCTCCAAAGGGGATCCCCCAGAAGAAAACCATTTTAAATTAAGGGAAGCACTTGAAGAAGCAACCCCCCCATGGGAGGGGGACTATCAAGCACTTTCCTCAATTACAAATGATTTTTTCCAAGGGGACCCTTTGGAATATAATAACTCAGCCCTCTGAACCCCTAATCTCTCACAAATTGGGAACTTACAGGGAAGTGTCCAAAGAAGCTACCCCCCCATGCCAAATGTGGTGCCTCTAGGAACCAGGGAAGCATTAATATAAAGTAACAAATTTATTTATTTATTTATTTATTTATTTATTTATTTATTTATTTATTTATTTAAATACTTATATACTGCCCGTCTTCCAGAGGAGAGGAACTCCAGGCAGTTTACAACAAAATAAAAATAAAAACAGTAATAAAAATAATCAATTAAATAAAACATCACAATAAACCTACAAAAAAGGAGTCAATGGCAAGATGGCGGACAGGGGTGAAAGAAAGAAAAAACTTAACCGTCGCCAAATGCCTCAAAAAAAAAAAAGCCAGGTCTTTAAGGCCTTTTTGAAGGCTGGCAGGGACTGTGCAAGGAACAACATCACTCGGGAGATGGTTCCATAACACAGGACCAGCCACAGAGAAGGCTCGGTTGTGGGTCACCGTTTTCAGAGCCTCCCTGGGTTGGTCGGGCCTCAGCTGGTCTTTGAGAGATTTGCTCTGCCAGGTATTCAGGTCCCAAGCCATGGAGGGTTTTATAAATTAAAACCAGGACCTTGAATCTTATTGGGACGCAACGGGTAGCCAATGAAGGTGAGCCAGTACTGGGGATGTTGGTCATATTGACGCACACCCACCACCAGTCTGGCTGCCGCATTTTGTACCTGCTGAAGTCGCCGAATAAGAGTCAAGGGCAACCCCACGTAGAGAGTGTTGCAATAGTCCTATTCTCGTGATACACAAGTGCTTGCACTACCGTTCTCAGGGAGTCCTCATCCAGGTACAGACGGATCTGGGCAATTTGTCAAAGATGTTTTGTTTCAAATAGTTTTGTTTCACTGAAACAATTAGTTTTTGTTTCACTTCATTTCATTTCAAAATTCTTCTAAAAATTTGTTAATAAGAAGCAAAATGAAAGGAGAAATGAAATGAAATGAAACGCTATAGCCCATCTCTAACTGCTTCCTCTCAAGCAAGATGCACTAGCATTGTAAGGTCATCATTGTGCGACATCTCCCTATGGCCATGACAATCTGGCCTTGGTGGGAGTCCTTATAATCCCAAATGCTGGATGTTTCCTTGCAATGAGATTGAAATGTAATGGTGCCCTCTAAATCCATATTGTACAAGTTATGCATATTTCATTATGGAATGAGAAATTTGTGAGTAATGATATTATCAGTGTCATAAATGAAATGAGGGAGAACTGTGAAACAAATCCATCAATTCAGTGTGTCGTATTTACAAAGGATCTCTTGGAACTCAGAATAATTAACTTTTTGCCTCCTGTGTATCAGCTTTTGGTTCATTGGAATTTCAAGTTCCATTTTCTCTAGACGGCTTCTCCTACTTATCTGCTGCCGAACACTGTTTCACCACTTTAGATTTGTTCTCTTCTTAAGAACAGAGGACAAGAAGGTCAGCTTTCATTCTTACCTTTTGCCCATGGGAATCAGTGCCCTCAATATTGATCAGTAAATGTGAAATGAACATTCCCAGGCCTTACCATCCCCTTTGGGGCCAATCCATGGTATTTCGCTGCCTGTGAAGGACAAGACAGTACACTGCAGTTTACTTGCATAGTTACTGACAGGAGTGCTATTTAATTACTTCACCCTTGATGGCGCAGCAGGACATGGCATGTAATGATGATGGGTGTTGGCAAGAAGATCATGGATTCATGTCAGTAAACAGTTGATAGGGGAAGTGAAAGACTGAAGGAAACTAGAGTTCATTTTGAATAAAGATAAATAAAGGTTCCTAAATAGCAAGGCTCTGGATGGCATGGAAAGGCATCACACAGCAGACTATCTGCTGCTCAAATTGTCCTTTACCACACAGGGACAAGGACAGGCTGAGTGGGCTTGTGGATGAAGTTGCGATGTCTTAACTAAATTAGGCAACTTGTTTCTTAAAAACACCCAGAGTTCCAGAGGACTGGGGGATAGCACATATCAAGCCAATCTTTAAAACAGGAAGAGGGGGACCCAGAAGCTACAGGTCAATTAGCCTAATATCTGTTCCAAGGAAGATGGTGGAAATCCCCATGCAAGATAAAATCTTAAAACATATGGAACAGCCTTGCTAGAACAGGCCACAGCCCATCCAGTCCTGCATTCTGTCTCACCCAGTGGCTCACCATTTGCTTCAGGGTATTCCCAAGCAGACGTCTTCACCAGCTATACGATTCCCTGCAAATGGCATTGAGAGATCCTGCATATCTCTCCAACCCAGAGGTAACCTGAGCTGTGCAGTTCCACAGCTATGATGTGGCTCTCATAGCCTCAGAGTTTGCTGCCCTTCGGAATCATGTCACAGAGTTAGCTATAAAGAATTAGGTATGGTCAGACATTCATCTAAACACCTCAATAACCAAACTGGCCAATCTCCTTCTTTCCAATAAATAATGAGAACAATAGTTTTATTACAAGCTATCCCTTGCTGATTTAATTTGCCCAATCATCTGTTGTATCATACCAGAATGATCACCCTTTGAACAAGAGATCCACAAATGTTCCAATAATCCTTTTGAACCATAATTTCTCAACACATGTCTGGTATCTCATTATTAATTTTATGATGTTTTATGAGACCCAAATGACATATATGAACTGTTTTTAAAACCACTTCCCTAGACTTGGCTGATACAATTTATAAATTTGTGTATCCATATTTTTTTTCCCAAGATTTTTCTGATTATCAAAATATTTAGATTTCTTTCCCAAACTGTTTCAGTTTCCATTTAATTATGCTGAAAGAATATTCCATAAAAGTGTTGACTTCATCTCATCTTACCATGGTTTATTTAAAAACTAGACATGGGCACGACTCGGCGAAAACCTCGTTTCGAAAAAGAACACTCCTGCAGGCTGGAGGGCAACGGGGTTTTA
>JAWVWN010005612.1:30000-47500 GCA_037367305.1 Phrynocephalus vlangalii | reverse complement strand
AAACCCTAACCCTAACCCTTACACTAGCCCTAGCCCTAGACCTCGCCATGAGCCTTGGCCTAGCAGTAGCCATAACCCTAACCCTCACCCTCACCCTAACCCTAACTCGACCCCGAGCCCGAACCCGACCCCTAACCCTAACCGTAACCCCTAGACCTAACCAAACCCTAACCCTATCCCTAAACCCTAACCCTAACCCTATCCCTAACCCTAAGCTACCCCTAACCCTAACCCTAACCCTACCCTACCCAACCCTAAACCCTAACCTGAACCCTCTCCCTTAACCTAACCTATCAGTAGTAGGGGAATGGGTGCTCCTGTCAAAGGGGGCAATAAAACCATCAAACACCGGAAGTCCCGCCCCCCTTACCGGAAGTCCCGCCCCTTACCGGAAGCCCTACCCCCTTACCGGAAGTCCCTACCTTCCGCCCGCCCCCTTACCCGGAACCGGAACCTTCCTGGGCCCTTTGACCTGGAAGTGACGTCCTCTTCCGCCTGACTCGGATGGGGAGCCTCCCCCCCCGACACGTCACGGGGTCCCCCTACCCCACCCCTCAGGCATGCCCGGGCATGCCTTCCCCGAGGGCGCTGCTGCGTGCTCGGTGTTGCCTGGGCCTGTCTTGATGCATGTGTGCATGGCTGAGAGGCTTTATAGAAGAGGGGAGTGTTCTGCGGTGCCCGCCGCCGCCTTTTCCGCTGTTCCTGAAACCGACTGGCCCATGGTCCCCGCCGTCCCGTTTATGTGGAGAAAGATGGCGTCTTCAAGCAAGATCGGGTTTTCCTCCAGCTTGCCGAAGGACACTCCGGACTCACCGCCGAAAGCAGAGAGCGTGGATCCCCTCCGAAGCCCGAGAGCCCGGACTCTCCACCAAAATCCTGGCCCCCGAAGATAGAGAGGCAGCGGTTGAAACCGAAAAGGCGTCTGCCCCCCACATGCACCACGGGCTATGGGATTTTCCATGCCCCTCTGCCCCCTAAACACCCCATCACGGAAGCCCATCTCTGCGCCCAAAAAGCCGCCCAAGCCTCCCCCTTCACGCTGAGGAGACCCTGTTTTGGTCCGATTCAGATGATGGTTATGACCATGGAAGTCCACCACCGAAGAGAAGGGTCTTAAGGTGTTATGTTAGCTCAGATTCTGACAGCGACCTTACAAGCGGCTCTAACAAGGAGAATTCTGCCCCTGATACGGAGGAATTTCTAAACACAGTAAGGCCCTGTTTTAAATCTAAGTTCATATTGTGATACTGTGTCTTGTGGCAAGGCTGCAGGTGTTGTGCGGCTTTAGAGTTTGGGGTGTGCTATGTATCTAATTACGTGGAAGTTTTCCTTTTATAATTAAAACCAGCCAATATTGATGTTTTACTGGACAAAGATTTGCCCCCAAAGGTAACCCCAAAATCCCCGCGACGCAAGAGAAGGGCTTTAAGGCGTTATGTTAGCTCAGATTCTGACAGCGACCTTGCAAGTGACTCTAACAAGGGACAATGCTGCCCCCGCGTCAGAAGAATCTTCAAACACGGTAAGCAGCTGGCTGGTGGTGTTTTAGAGGATGGGTGTGTGTTAGGCATTTCATTACTTTGTAGCTTGCTTTGATAATTAATTTTTTATTTGCTATTTGCAGGAATTACCCCATAAAACATTGAGCAGATTGCTCCATATAGACCTGCCAGAAATTAAGGGGAGAAAGAAGCAATATATGAAGAACATTGTGCATACAACAGTCGCTGTGATTATTAAATATTATATATCAGCATATCAGAAACATATTGCGATGGCTGTCAAAATAATTTGGAAAACCAGGAATCGCATTCGTGTATACCTCAACCGTTGCATCCATATCAAGACTACTTCGTCTTCTTTGTGCCAAAATATGTTACAAGACTGTCATCCATACCGTCATCTTAATTGCATATTGTTGCAATAGCCTGATATTGACAGCTGAAAATATTAATGAGATATTGACGCTTGTATCTAAAATTTCCAAGGCAGAAAAAACATAGTCATTCCTCAAAAAAATGTTAAGACAGACTGACCCCTTGCTATTTCAAAATATTTACTCTGTGGTCACTGCTAGAAATGTCAGTGAATTTATTAAATAAAATGCTCTTACACATATTATTTTCTTTCGTTTTTTATTGCATTGCTTTTAAAAAGTTAGCCATGCGGGTTCTTTGACAAGCTCTCTGGATGGTGTCGACTGTGAGTATTCCACATGCCAGCCAGGCTGGTCTCTTGAATTGTTTCTTGCGTGCAGCATCAGACCCTGGAATAGCCGGGTGTTTAGAGGTCTCTGTTTGTAGGGGGCTGACTTTCAGGTTTTCTAACTGCTCTCTAACAGATGAATTACCCACAACAGATGTGGGCATATTTAGTTCTGCCAATGCTTTAAGAAATACATCCCAGCCTTTTGGGCGCTTCTTCTCAGAAATAATATTAGATTGGGTGGCCCCTTTAATCAGGTCGAGAATGTGAGACCCTGGTAAGGCATTCCCGTGATACACAAAGGTGCCTCGCTGATCCCAGCTAGAAATATCCTGATGCTGCTTTATCTTGTTCAGCAAAATTTCAGCATTTTTCTTAAACCTTCTGGGGATCCCTTCTAAAACTTCTGGAACAATTGTATCACTCTCAGGCTGTGGGGATGTGGAGGGGACAGGTTGGGAGGTTGGGGTTTGGGAGGGTGCAGACATTTTTTCCACATCATCATCTTGTTTGTTTAGTGCTAAGTAGCACTGTAAAAACCCCTGTGTAGAGTTTTATTTTTTCATACTCTGACAGGTCAGTCCTTAAGAGAATCTCCCTCATCTCGCTGTCAAGACGTCTCATGGTTATGGTTCTAATATTTTCTGGGACACCCCGAAGCTGATCTAACTGAGCGCTGGGCACTAGATATAATTTTTCAGCATATTCCATTACTTGTTAGTTAAAAGACCCGTTATTAGGGGGACCGCGATGCTTAGCAGGGGACCCAGAAAACCGCCGTTTTGCTTGACAGGGAGAGCCTCTTGTTACCTAGGCTTTTAATCAGAGCACGTTTTTTCCTTAAGACCCCCACCTGCTTGGGTGTTAGGGCAAGATTACCCTTTAAAGTATTCAGAGCAATTTCTGAAATGGCTGTTACCAAATCATCTGAGGCACCGCATAAAATGGCTTTTCTCTGGCGCAGGGGCGCCTTAATAAGGATTTTTAAGAGGGGAAGATTTCGCCGTATACATGCTGACATGTTGGTGGGGAGAGGCGCTGTGACCAATAAAAAAAAAAAGAATCATCGGGAACCCTTTTTGTTCTTTTTCACTGTATACACGCAGGCCAGTCAGGTGGGAATAGACCCGTTCTCAGTCTGCAAGACTCAGGGGTATTTGGGTTTAAATCCACCAGCAGATAGCCATGGGGTTTTTTGGTAGCATCTGCAAAAGCATCCATGAAAACGGAACATTTTGGGGGTACATTTGCCGTGCTAATGTAGCAATTTGTAATTTATCTCTTGGGTTTTTAAAAAGCACCATATATTTAGCATTTAAGCTGATGGTTCTGTTGCTTTTACCACGGCAGAAAATATTCTGTGTAAGAAAAAATACACTCACATTTCTGTGGTGCACATATTGAGTGAAGAGTTTTTCAACCTCCTTATTATCAGCAGCACAATTCATCAAATCGTCTATAATTAAGAAGTTTATTTTATCGGGGGGTAACAAGACATTATCAGCAAAGTTTTCAGGCAATCCTTCTACAAACTTAATAAAGGAATATTTACACAATAGGTCTTTATACAGAGGCTGCCAGCAACTGTAACACCATACAACATTCTCAGGCATTTCAGAAAATACATAACGCGCATTCTCCAACATGTTTTTTACAAAGAAGGTTTTCCCACAACCACTGGGTCCCGCGAGAATGGCTGAAAAAGGATGGTTCCACAGAGTGCTCCTCTTAGTATCCATAAGGGACCGTTTTAAATCCGTCCGTAATCACTCTTTTGTCATACACTACTTTTTGTGTTTTTCTTAAAGTTTTAGTGTGGATGAGCCACTGTCGTTTATCTCTCACAATGCCCGGCTGTTCTACAACTATTTCACGAGGAGGGTTATCTTTCTTGTCTGAAACATAGGCAAACACGAGGTCTTGAAGAGTGTCAAAATTAATTTTCTCACTGTTTGCCACATTCAGTGTGATCCCTTTGACTTTCACACAGGCACTGCCCCCCGACAATGTGTAAGCGTAGCTCTTAGGGCCTGTTGAAACAAAACGAGTAATGTGCTCCCCCTCTGGTATCTCGCTGGTTAAGTCACCCAGATAATCCCCAGAGGGGGATTCCAATTGCCCTCCCTGTGAACAAAAATAACAGAGTCTGTATCATGGTACAGGACCCTGTCCTGCAGCCGGTCCAACAGTTTATAAAGTTCCAAACGGGCATATGCAGTTGTGAAACAGGCTATGAAGGGATTTTTCATACCTGAGGTTGTCATTCTGTCTGTGTTATGCTTCCAGGTTACGCAGGCCGCATCATCATCAAGAAACTCACACATGGAAACTGAAAATGTTTCTGAGAACAAGAGATTGAAAACCTGTCTGGGTCCCTTACTACCTCTGTGTTAGGGAGGTTTGTCCTCTGGCCAAATTTTCCCCACAGTGAGTTTAAAAACAACTTAGCAATCTGTCTCTTTGCAGGGTTCGGCTCTATTTTTTTGCGGCGTAGCAAACACCCCTCTTTTTCGAGGTAATCTGCTATATATTTATCTTTATCAGCCTCTGTGACACAGCAGTGGGGAAAACCTGACGCCTCCTGTTTCTGCCGCAGGTGTGTCTTCATATAATCAGAAAACAAATCACCCGATCTCTGAAAAAAATGCCACACTTCAAAGATTTTTCCAACCCTGTACCCCTTCTCTATAGCAACATTCATCTCTATAGTGCACCAGGTCCCTGTTAAAGCTCGCTCATCATCTGAATGATTGCATGGTTCTAGCTGGCGGAGTTCTGCACATGTAGAGCACAGCACGAAACATGAGCTTTCCACCTACCCTCGACGGTAACACTGGGAAGAAGAGACCTCTTGGCGGGTAAACTTTGGCTTTTATCAACCCGAAGTAATCTGTAGGAGAATCAAAGTTCTCATGGACTATTATCGGATGTCCAAGGGGGTACTCCCTGTTTTTTTGTACATGGGGATAAAGGGACGTGAAATCATAATAACGAATCTCCTCCCCCTTCGCCGGCTTGTAGTACAAACACACTGCATTTGTACGTCCACCAAAGAGGGCATCCCTCAGTTCTAAGGGCTCTGGAAACTGTGCGGTGGCAAGGAAGTTTTGGACTTCTTTGTCAGTTTTTATCATGTTTTTCCACTCATGCTCCCAAATTGATCTCACTTCATAACCCATGCTTTTCAGGATTGCTGTCCGCTCCTCAGTAGCATTATGAAGCTGCCTGTAAGTTTTACCAATCAAGGGGTTCCAGTCCTCTGCAGGGTAGCAGAGGGGGCACCCGTGATAAAAACAACCCAGAAATTCCAGACAGACTGGCTGACCATTTACTACAGCATAGCCATCAACAAAATATTGACCCACCTGAACCTCGCCACCATTTAAGGCATGTTGGATCTCTAGGTTTTCTTTATGTTTAAGGTACAGCAACCATTGGATGGCAGGTGTTGAGTATCTTTTGACCTGGTGGTGATAATTATCTGCAGGTGGTATCGCTATGGAATCTTCAGGCATAAATTTGAACCTGTACATGGCTAGGCTCACGCTGGCCAGAGTTAGGTATTGGAGGGGGTCTATGGCATAATATTCAGTTTCTTTTTTTTTCACAATCTTTTTTAAGGTCAGCGTCATGATTTCGTGGCGATATTTTGTACAAGCCTGCACCAGGATATGTACGTCCTGCTTGCAAATAATGTGCTATCTCATTTTTCATGTCGAATGTCTGCATTTTATTCTCTTCATACCATTCTAAAAATGCTTTCTGCTCAGCAGGCATCATGTACTGCAGCCCGTAGTCTTCTGGCGGGGGCAAAGGCCCTACATAATTACTATTTTCAGGCCTGTTAAAATAGTGTGGGAAATATCCTTTGCACCCCGAAAATCCGAGCGCTTTCGGAAGCTTAGAGAGCCCGATGGGCAAATGGCTGAGTGAATCCATGAATTTTATGCCTAGGCCTTTAACGGTGACACAGAGGAGTTTCCCACCTTGAGCTATGATATCTACATCCAGTTTTTCTTTAACCAGCTGGTTAAGCATGAAATAACAGTCATAACCTTTGGAATTATGGGCTATGAATGTAGTACCGCTAAAACGATTATCTTTAGTGAATGTCAATATAAAGTCTGCTATGCACGACTCTCCTTTGAACTCCCAAGTCCGACCATAAGGCCAACGTCTCACCTTTTTCTTAGCACTCCTTACACCAAGGATCTTCTCCTCCTCCACCTCCTCCTCCTCATCCGTCTCAATCTCATCCACCTCACCAGTAGCAGCATTTTTTTCAGGGAGCACATTCATTTCATCCTGAAAACATTCCACAGTTTCCCCACCAAAAGCCTCAGCAAAGCAGTAATTAGCTACATGTACGCCTGTGTCTTGTTGTGCCTCGATGTCATAAAATATATATTGCGTTGAAATTTCAGGGTATTTAACAGGTTGCATAATGCATAGATGTTTTTCATCATCCTCTTTTAAGATATCCCAACATATTGTGCATTGACGCCCTCGGCAACTGGCAGTGCTATGATCATACTTTTGATAATGCCTACATTGTTTACAATATATCTTAAGCACACAGGGCACTTTACCTTCTGAGGCCAGTTTGTCATGAGCTTTTAAACAGTCAGCTGATTGGCAGAGCAGTTTGCAACAACCACATCTCTGCTGTTCATCTATTTTAGGGGTACAATCCTCTTTCAAACACATCCTACAGAAAAATAGGCAGCGATGTGTATGTTGATAGAGGGTGTTACAATAGGAGCAGTAATTTTTTGAACCCAAAAGCCCCTTTACATTAAGAACACCATAGTAATGACTATCATACAGGAAGAGGGTATGTGTTTGGGCATAGCGCTGAGTCCCCGACTTAAATAAGCCCCAGCCATCCTTATTATAAAGAGCAATTTGGATATTCCGCTGTAGATGGTGTTCAAAAAGACCAATGTCATTCAAAGACACCTGTTTCTGCTCAGGCCACCCAACCTCCTGACAGAGCTGTTTAGCAGCTTGCACCAGCTCAGAGTCTGTAGGTATTGCACCACAATCAGCATGAGCTATGACAGCAGACAAACTTCCTGCGAAACAGAGCATGCCATCCACACTCTTAAAATCTACCAGGTGTTGCCTCTTTTTAGCAATGATGTTGCTGTATGGTATAGTTTTCAAGCGTCTGTTTGGCCTACCGCCGCCTCTTGGTGGTTTAACAATTGTAACAACTAAACGTAAAGCACCCTCTGTACAAAGTTCCATGTTGCTCTGTAACAAATTACTCATATTTGTTAGGAATGCCTCGGGGTCCAAGGCTTCTTTTGACTGTTTTACTGAATATAAAGCATCTCTCATGTTACCACCCTCAAGCCGCATCTGAACAAAATCTTCAGGGTCAATGTTCTGGTTGATATCATTAAGCACCTGCTGTATTGCATTATAAAGTGCTGACATTGCATCAGCATAGGAACCAATATGCTCTAGATTAACAAAGCGGAAAATAATACCCCTACGCATAGCATTATACTGTTCCTGCACCCAGGTCCATGTTCTCAAAATTTCAGCATAAACAGGGGGAGCTTGCTGACCAGATGATGCATTGTCATTTACAGAATCTGGAGATTCACTAACCTCAACCTCTGGATGCTGTGAGGTCTCTAGAGAACAGGGCTGTGAAGATTCACCAACATCTACCTCTGGGTGATGTGAGGTCTCTAGAGAACAGGGCTGTGAAGATTCACCAACATTTACCTCTGGGTGATGTGAGGTCTCTAGAGAACAGGGCTGTGGAGATTCACCAATATTTACCTCTGGGTACTGTGAGGTCTCTAGAGAACAGGGCTGTGAAGATTCACCAACATTTACCTCTGGGTGCTGTGAGGTCTCTAGAGAACAGGGCTGCTGAACATTTGTGGGGTTATGGTGTGTAGCAGGCCTGGAACGCTTTTTACGACGTGAAAGAAACTTTTTAGCATTTCTCAGCAGTTTGCTAGCTATAACCCTACAAGACTGATCCCCTGTGGACAAGACTTTTTTCTTTTTCAGGGTTCTTTTCTTAAAATAGCTATAACCCCGCCCTCTTTGATAATACATGCATACAGATTCAACATGATAACCTTCCATGGTTTTAATAGAATCACAATCATTCATGGCTGACATGTGTTGCTCAAGACTTCTAGCATATCTCGTAAGCTCCATGAGAGAATATGAAGTGTATTTAACAAAGCCAAGCATACTTTCTAAAACCTTATAATGGTTTTTGGTTTTTGTTGAATCAGTGTCATGGCTGCTGTTAGCTGGATGAAATGGAGCAGCCATCGTAGAGCTGCCTGGAGAGTTGCTCCTTTCCACAGGGACATCCGGTATTGGTGGCTCAGGAAAATGGGATTTGCATGCCCTTTTGTATGCTGGTTCTTTTATACTTCCTAAAATAAATGATACGACAGCAATAATCAATATCTCTAGTTTTCTCAACCCACTAACTGCTTCTGAGACTCTTTACACACACACACACACACACACACACACACACACACACACACACTCACCTGAACTTTTCCGTTTCATGCTGCCTGGGTTGACCACCGCAGGATGAGGATGAACAGTTTCATTGTTGTCTGAAATATAACAATGAATTTTATTGTTGTAGTCTGAAGTATAACAAAGGATTTTGTGCCCTCTTGTATTTACTGCCATACCAGAATATTAAAAGGGGGAACTACACACCTTTTGAGGACATTGTCAAGGGCTGAGGCGAGGGCATTTTCCTAAAATCTTCTTTTGTTGAGCTCGAATGGGGATCATTGCCTGAAATATTACAAATATTTTTACAGGGGTGTGTCAGAAATACCCCCACCCACCCTAAGCTTATTGCCAAAGCAGAATTTATAAGGAGGTTGTGAAATAGTACCTTTTTTTGAGGATCCCTTCATTGGAGAGGCATCAACAAAGTCATCCGCTAAATATTTATCTAAAACATAAAAATATGCCACTAAAAATCACAGGTCCCATTTAATATGCCATACCAGAATATTAAATGGGGAACTACACACCTTTTGAGGACATTGTCAAGGGCTGAGGCGAGGGCATTTTCCTAAAATCTTCTTTTGTTGAGCTCGAATATTTATCTAAAACATAAAAGTATGCCACTAAAAATCACAGATCCCATTTAATATGCAAACAACACATGATCTCCCCCCCCCAAATATATTGCAATGACATTTTATTTAAAACCATTTTTGTGAGAGGCATAACTGACCTAAATCTTTTCCAGGGGGGTGGTGCGAGTCCCAATTTTAGGGGTTTCATTGGCAGAACAGGCGGGGGGGGCGGCGACCTGAAAAAGGTTTGCAAGTTACAACATGTCTGTGCACACGCTTAAGACACAGGATGGCAGGCATCACCCATTCTGTACTCAGCAAATATCTAATGCATGCTTGTTGCAGCTATTTATCAGAAAATGAGAAACAGACACCCCATCATCAAATGCATCCGCTGACTGAAAGCCTGAATAATATTTTAGAAAGAATTGTTGCCTCTATACAGCCCAACTTTGAATGCAAGATTCACAGTTATTTGCAGGAGTTACAGCTGCGCAATATTAGTGAAACATGCAGCCTGTTTATGAAGACTGCTGCAGTCACAGTTTCTGATAATCAGATGAATTGGGGGCGCATATTAGCATTAATAATGTACGCTGCCTGCTTGTTAAAACAATTTCAACAAACCCACGGTGTTTTGTCTACAAACGATGTCAGCCAGATGGTACAATGCGTGACTGAATTTTTAACAACCCTCTAAAACCTGGCTTTGGAATCTGGAATCTTGGGTAAGCATATTTGAAAGAAAAATACCCCCCCCCATGATTTTCTTACAAAGTATTGAAATAGTATTTTGACACAGTCTTCCCCCACCCCTTTTCTCATGCAAGAAAATGGGCTGGCAGCAATATTAGATGCCCACAACAGGAGACCTCCAGCAACTAATTTTCTGAGAAAACTTATGATCAACCTCTTTTATAAAGTATTTTAACAAATCTCTAAATGCTGTAAGCTTATAATCACAGAATAAAAGTTTTGAACCATATGAAACGCATGTAGTCTCATTAATGTTAAGACACATTTCAACTGGTCCAAGATTTAAACATTTAAAAACTACCTAGATTTGGAAATATACCCAATTTAATTCCCATGATCCAAAATTAATGCCTTCTACACAAGATTTTCAAATTAAAATCCCATAAAGCAAATGTGAAAAACTCACCCTTCTCAAGGCTTCGCCAGTTGAATATGCTGGATAAACGTGATTCTCCCAAAGGTAGGTACACTTTGCAATGACAAGCAGGGGTGATATTGGTACAAATTCTGTATTACAGGGTTAATCTTTAAAGAGGGCCCCACAATGGGCAAGAGATGCACTCTGTTTGCAGGTGGCTTTAATATTAACACTGATACTGGCCCAACCGTTGTAATCAGAGTTTCGGCCTCAGGACACCAAACATTTGTGTAAGCTGAAAAGAGGGGGTTCCTGTATTTTTCAAGAGACATTGAGCCGTTGCTTGTGTACACAGGAAGGGGGATCATTGCCTGAAATATTACAAATAATTTTTACCCTCTGCCGTGGTAAAAGCAACAGAACCATCAGCTTAAATGCTAAATCTTTAAAGAGGGCTCCACAGTGGGCAAGAGATGCGCTCTGTTTGCAGGTGGCGTTAATATTAACACTGATACTGGCCCAGCCTTTGTAATCAGAGTTTCGGCCTCAGGA
This sequence comes from Phrynocephalus vlangalii, assembly GCA_037367305.1. Taxonomy (NCBI): domain Eukaryota; kingdom Metazoa; phylum Chordata; class Lepidosauria; order Squamata; family Agamidae; genus Phrynocephalus; species Phrynocephalus vlangalii. Next base: position 36,541 of record JAWVWN010005612.1, on the reverse strand, counting down.
CACCAAACATTTGTGTAAGCTGAAAAGAGGGGGTTCCTGTATTTTTCAAGAGACATTGAGCCGTTGCTTGTGTACATGAACTTATCTTATTTAATAAATTCATGGTATTTCTTCAGCTTTCAAAACTCTTTTATAATTAAATTCCTTTAATTTCCCCATGCCCATCTGTAATATTTTTGATATCTTTAGCAGACTTATCCAAACGATGTTTAATTATAGCCATACAAGGATTTATTGTCATCAATATTTCAAACCTTGAAGAATTATATACAATAATATAGTATAAGCATTCTTGTCTCTTCCCCTACACACACACACACACACACACACACACACACACAAAATGTATGATGTTGTGTTCTGCCTTGTGCTTTCAAAATATTCCCTTTGATATTTGCCAATGAGAATGTAGAGCTAAAAGTAATTAACAGTATTATAAAATCCTCATAGACGAGTGCTGGCGAACCTTTTAGAGACCAAGTTTTAATATTTGTGGAAAAGAGAAGTCTTTTGTTCTGTATTAAATAAAAATTCTTTCGTTTTATTCTGAGAAATATTTCCATCATTTGTGAAACCAGGCTTATTGTAACACATTTTGGGCATGAGGTGGCGCTGCTGGCAAAGTTTTCATAAATGCACTTTGCTGATAGTTTCTGTGAGATAGTTAAGGTTTGTTTGCTTTCTGTTTTAATAATCACACAAACCACAGTAAAGACTAACACTGAGATTAACCGCTTACCAGCCAAGACACCTAATCAGATTATGGTTCTGATGACAATCAGCTAAAACACACGATTCTTGCTCTACCTTGAAAACAATGGGTTTCTGTATTTTATCTATAATTAAAGTCGTTTAATTTCCACGTGTACCTCTGCAATATTTTTTCAAGAGGGCCCTAGAGCTGGTGTTTGCAGCTAAGTTAATTATTAGAACTGCACCATGCAAAATCAGCTAAAACATACGCTTCTTGCTTTACCTTGAAAACAATGAATTTCTGTATTTTACCTATAATTAAAGGCCTTTAATTTCCACGTGTACCGCTGTAATATTTTTTCAAGAGGGTCCCCTTTTTAATATCATCACAATAAAAACCAAAACAGATTAATTTGTATAACAGCCTTTTATTTAGGAACAGAATTACATCGTGGATTGCACGGTGGCAGGCAGGCCTGAACAGGATTGAAAAGGGGGCACCGGTGTTTAGATTTTCTAAGCTTCTTGACAAAGCTGACTACCATAGTATCATTGCCCACGGAATCGCCAGTGTACATTTTTAATATTTGTGGAAAAGAGAAGCCTTTTGTTCTGTTCTGTAAAAAGAAGACACAGTGATAGCCGCAGGTGGCAGCTAAGGGATGCTGCAACTGACTCCTTTGGTATGTTATCTCATTGGTCTGCCTCATTAAAAAGTCATAGATGTCTTCAGGAAATAGCGGATTATTTGGGGCTGCTCCATATGAATCAAAAAACTCCGCGGGGCCATGTACTGGTAGATAGATAGCCAGCCAGTGTTCGCCAGGCAGTGTGTGAGGATGGGTGTTGACCACGATCCCAGCTGGCCGCTTGGTAATAATCGTCCGGGGTAGCATATCACTGGGATAAACACCTGCAAAGTTTTTGTTTTTATGTAATAAATTCAATATCTGGACTGTGTTCATCTTCACATGTAATCAAAGAGGACGTTTCTGCTGTGATTAATTTCAATCACGTTGTCAAATACCCCATATAAAATCATATTAATAGTGTTGGGAAGGGGTACAGCAAAGCGGATCTCGGCTCTGAGGTTACCTGCTCTGATCAGAGAATAGTGGTCAGAGCAGGCCTGATCAGGGGTAAGGTCAAAAACATACAGTGTGTACCCCTGCAAAAATTCGTGACGGTTAATAGCTATGTCCAGATCTTTCATGCTTCTCCCAGTGGCTTTTGCCAATTGCATGTATTCACGAACGCATAGGCTGTCTCGAAAATTAGGTTGTAGAGGCTTTGATGGGGTCTGAACTCCATCCACATACAACGCTACAAAATTGATGTTGTAGTGTTTAAAGTTGAAGGGGTTTCGTGTGTATTGACCGCTGAATGCCTCATTGTCAACAAAGCCTATGACCAGTTTCTTAGGCAGTTGCCCCAAAAAAAGATTTTCTTGGTTGCAGACAAGACTCCCCGCAGCTATGCTGAAAACTTTCATTCCGATCCGCTCAACAGGATACTTTGCATTAGAGGTAAGAAGCGCTTCACTGTGCCCTAGACGCACACCGGGGGATACTTTCACTCTTTTAACAAACAAAGCTGCATTTAAAATATGTACTGTATAATTTGCATTGTCATCTCCACTCATCAAACAGAATGCATCCTTGCTGCGTGTGAGTTTGATCTTCACATCTACACCATTCAGCAGCATTTTGTCCTGGAAAAATATATCGCTGTGTAATGGGCCCATCAAATCCCAGGTCCGGCTACCCGCTGTCTGATGTGCTCTAGATTTAAAGCCCCAGTTTCCCTCACCAGCGGCCAGGCTTGTAGATTCCATCGTTTGATAGGCATCTTTATAAAAACCACCTGCTGCAAATTGTGTACTCAAGGCATCGGCGCTGTAGTTCAGAAGCAGTTCTAAAATGGCTCTGTAGGGATAACAGTTGTGACTCTGGCTAATCAGCCTATCGCCGAGGGTAACATCCAGCTGGCTAAACAGCGAGGCAATGGGGTAATTGACCAACCCCGTTTTGGCGGCATCAGCCATGTTTGAACCATCTGCTTTTGTTATTTTGCAACATAGAAAAAGAAGCGAATGACTGAGGTCTAAATAAAATTCACTCGCCCCTGTTATATAAAATTCCACAGGTGCATTAGGGCTTAGGGCTGACAGAGGCGGGACTTCAACGTACATACTGCTTTCCACGCAGGTTTGTGTTGGTGATATTTGAAAAAGATCCAGCTCGGATTTGGTACATTCTTCAGAGGAGTTATGAATGAATGCCATTTTAAAATATGTCTCTTCTGCTGTGTTTTAGTATCTTTGTTTTGCGGCCTCCTCTCCTCTTCCTGACCTGAAGCTTCTGATTTTTTCTACCATGGATACCCCTTCTTTTTAGGGGCTGAGGTGCTCCAATATGTTGGTGAGATGCTTTTCGTTTAACTCCTCCCCTTCTTTTTAGGTACATGAGACCTGAACCTTCTTGGGTTCTCACCTTTTTCATAACATGACTCACTACGTCTCCAGCTATGTTGTGCATGGCTGTCTTAACATGAGGTTTAATAATCTGAAACCCCCTCCTCAAAAGAGGAACAGCCCTTCTGAAAAGTCCATGAAAAATGCCCCCCAGACCTGCTCCATACATGTTTACAGCTCCATGGAAACCAGGTAGACCACGGCCTGCCTGGGCTTTGTAGTAGGCCCTATAGGCATCTACATTTCCATAATCTTTAACGACAACCATTTTTGGCTCATGCAGCTCTCTTTTGCACGCTCTAAAAATAACCTCTTCTGGGTCGAACGTGTAACCTCACGACAACTTTCCCCCAGTTGAATGGCACGTGTTGGTTCTGGTCGGTCTTTATTTCAATGCTTATTGTGTTGATGTGGCTCTTGCTCATTAACATATAATGCGGCTTATCGTAAGTTATGGTGACACATTCATAAGTTTCTCCTCTGACGGGTATGCACCGTAACAGGGGTACAGAGCTGTCTCCTACAATTTGGTGCTCTATGATATCCGTATACAGGTACAATGCGCTGACCCCTCTGGTAATGTCTGCAGCGTGGTCTATTTTATCGACAGGAACATCGGGTGGTAGGCCCAATATGTGGGCTAACCCCCCCAGTGGCGGAGAATTTGTATGTGTTTTCCCCTATGAAACTAACTTTACCCTTTACAGGGTCGTAGACAAAACGTATTTTAGGCGGATCTATGGCTACTTTTATATTGTCATTCATTTCATCCAAAACAGATTGAATGCTCTTGTAATAACCTCTGTGTAGTAGAAAGCCCCATTTAGTTGCATCCTGATAAATGTAAAACATGGCATTTTCAGTCAGTGTGTACCAGCTGCGGGGGTACTGAATTTCAGCCAAACCAACTTCCCATGCACCACTCAGATCTAAGGGTTGTGGTAGCAGTGTTGTAAAATTAGCATTTGTATTTTGAGGAAATATTTCCTTGCATGCATTGCTGGGGAGTGTGATGTAAAATCCGTTATCTCCCATTTCCAACTCTTCTATACCGGGTCACAAATTTCAGAGGCAGCCACCCAACTGTTGAACTTACTGGGCCAACCCTTCCATTTCACTAAGTGAAGTTTTCTTGAGCCACGGCCTTTTGTGGCCAATACCTTTTCAATTCTATACACCCGGTCTTCTCGGGGGTTCACTTTCTGTAGTTCTTCGGGATAGAATGTCCCCACAATAGCATCACCATGGTAATCTGTTAACAGGTATACGGGTCTCTTTGCTTTTTTGATAACCTGATCCACTATAAATATTTCTGTAGTGAAATTCTGTTCATAACCCTTATCGAACACCCCCTTTATTTTTGAAACCCTGACATGGTCTCCTTTTCTGAACAGCGGCCTCTCCTCTTTCGTTTTAGTAGAGGTCCCATAGATTGTTTTCCAGATGGCCAAAGAGTTGTGAGGGGTCACATCTACAGGCCTAGCCTTGATAGTTCTGTGCATGCTGTGATTATAGCTTCTTAGGAGCTGAGGTAATATATCCATATATTTGTACGTATTATTGGCTGTGAAATACCGCCACATTTTTGTTTTTAAAGTTCTGTTAAACCTTTCCACAACACCAGCCTTGACCTCATTATTGGTGACAAAGTGATGTATCCCATGTTTCTTTAACAGCAGGCTTACAGGCTTATTTAGGAACTCCAAGCCTCTATCTGTTTGAAGCTTCTTGGGACGTCTATGGTTTTGTTTGAAAATGGCCGCTAAAGCTTTGGACACCTCCCGCCCCGTCTTGTCTTTGAGAGCCACAGCCCAGGCATATTTAGATAAAATATCAATGCATGTTAATATGTACTTGTAGCCCCTGTTGTAATCTGAAAATTGCTGCATATCTACCAAATCCGCCTGCCATTGTGCATCGACTCCAGAGACAATAGTCTTGTTTCTTTTAAAATGTATCCAGGCGGGCTTATGGAGTGTATAGGCATCCTGATCAGAAAGCCATCGAGAAACATCCTTGACCCTTAATGATTTGATACGCTTTTTTGCCTCACTAAATAGAGGGGTCACACCTCCAAAACTTCCTACAGAATCCGGTGTATAATATATATATTTTTAGAACATCCCCGTGGTCAGGCATCTTAGCAGCCCACAGACATATGAACACAGATTAAGGGGTTAAATAAATTTTATTCACAAGAGAATAAGGCTGGAGCATTTTTAAGATTTCAAGACTTTACCAGACTTATAATGTTTTTAATATTTGCAAATAATAGGACGGAAAAGGCTATTTTCTAAGTTTAAACATAAAGACAGACATTATTGAATAAGCTGTTATATTCTCAGAGTATATGTTGAAACCACTTGAAGCGCCAGATATTTTTTTTTCACATGCTATGACTTCTAGGCAGATTCTTTTTCTCCAGCAGAGTGTCCTGTTGAGAGAGCATTAAACAGCCTCTTAGTTTTAAATTTTGCAGCCCCCCCCCACAACCCCGAACGAGAGTTATAAACAATTTAATGAAAAAACTCACCTCGGCCGCTGAACCGCTCTCATAACCCTCATCTGCAGAAGTCCAAATATACTCTTGTGGCTCCTCTAGAGGCCCAGGTTCGGAACCATCTGAGCATTCACTCCCCGATTTCTCTTTTGGTTTCTGCCATCCTGCTCTTACTCCATGAGGACAATCACACTCAAGATCGGACCAAAACAGGGTCTCCTCAGCGTGAAGGGCAGGCTTGGGCGGCTTTTTGGGCGCAGAGATGGGCTTCCGCGATGGGGTGTTTAGGGGGCAGAGGGGCATGGAAAATCCCGTAGGCCCGTGGTGCATGTGGGGGTGCAGACGCCTTTTCGGTTTCAACCGCTGCCTCTCTATCTTCGGGGTCCACTATTTTGGCGGGGAGTCCGGGCTCTCGGGCTTCGGAGGGGAGTCCACGCTCTCTGCTTTCGGCGGTGAGTCCGGGGTGTCCTTCGGTAAGCTGGAGGAAAACCCGATCTTGCTTGAAGACGCCATCTTTCTCCACATAAACGGGACGGCGGGGACCATGGGCAGGTCGGTTTCAGGAACAGCGGAAAAGGCGGCGGCAGGCACCGCAGAACACTCCCCTCTTCTTATAAAGGCCTCTCAGGCATGCGCACATGCATCAAGACAGGCCCAGGCAACACATAGCCAGCGGCAGCGCCCTAGGGGAAGGCATGACCGGGCATGCCTGAGGGGTGGGGTAGGGGGACCCCGTGACGTGTCGGGGGGAGGGGGCAAGGCTCCCCATCCGGGTCAGGCGGAAGAGGACGTCACTTCCAGGTCAAAGGGCCCAGGAAGGTTCCGGTTCCGGGTAAGGGGGCGGGGCGGAAGGTAGGGAATTCCGGTAAGGGGGT
>JAWVWN010005612.1:17500-20000 GCA_037367305.1 Phrynocephalus vlangalii | reverse complement strand
GGCCTAGCAGTAGCAATTACGGTAACCCTAAAACTAACCCTAACCCTAACCCTCACCCTAAGCCTAACACTAACCCTAACCCTAACCCAAACCCAAACCCTAACCCTAACCCTAACCCTAATCCTAACCCTAACCCTTACCCTAACCCTAACCCTAAGCCTAACCCTAAACCTAACCCTAAACTTAACCATTACCCTAGCCCCAAACCTAACCCTAACCCTAACCTTAACCCTAACCCTAACCCTAAGCCTTACCATAACCCTAACCTAACCCTAACCCAAACCCTAAACCTAACCGTAACCCAAACCCTAATCCTATCCTGAAGCCTAACCCTAACCCTAACCCAAACACGAACCCTAACCCTAACCTTACCCCAAACCTAACCCTAACCCTAACCCTAAACCTATCCCTAACCCGAACCCTAACCCTAACCCTAACCCTAGCACTTGCCCTAGCCCTAGACCTCGCCATAGGGATTCGCCTAGCAGTAACCCTTACCCTTACCCTAACCCTAACCGAAACCGTAACCGTAACCCTAACCCTAACCCTAACCGTAACCGTAACACTAACTCTAACCCTAACCCTAAACCTAACCCTGACCGTAACCCAAACATAACCCTAACCCTAACCCTAACCCTAACCCTAACCCTAACCCTAACCCTAACCCTAACCCTAAACCTAGCCCTAGACCTCGCCATAGGCCTTGGCCTAGCAGTAGCCCTAACCCTAACCCTAAACCTAATGCTAACGCTAACGCTAACCCTAACGCTAACGCTAACCCTAACCCTAACCCTAAGCCTAAACCTAAGCCTACCCCTAGCCCTACATCTCGCCATAGGCCTTTGCCTACCAGTAGCCATAACACTAACCCTAACCCTAACCCTAACCCTAACCCTAACCCTAACCCTAACCCTAACCCTAACCCTAACCGTAACCCTAACCCTAATTCTAATACTAACCCTAAAACTAACACTAACACTAACAATAACACTAACACTAACCCTAGCCCTAGATCTTGCCATAGGCCTTGGCCTAGCTGTAGCCGTTACCCTAACCCTAACCCTAACCCTAACACTAACCCTAACCCGAACCCGAACCCGAACCCGAACCCGAACCCGAACCCTAACCCTAATCCTAACCCTAACCCTCACCCTAACCCTAGCCCCAAACCTAACCCTAACCCTAACCGTATCCCTAACCCTAACCCTAACCCTAACCCTAACCCTAACCCTAACCCTAACCCTAACCCTAACCCTAACCCTAACCCCAACCCTAACCCTAACCCTAACCCTAGCCTCAACCCTAACCCTAACCCTAACCCTAACCCTAACCCTAACCCTAACCCTAACCCTAACCCTAACCCGAACCCTAACCCTAACCCTAACCCTAACCCTAACCCTAACCCTAACCCTAACCCTAACCCTAACCCTAACCCTAACCCTAACCCTAACCCTAACCTGAACCCTAACCCTAACCCTAACCCTAAACCTAACCCTAATCTTATCCCTCTCCCTTACCCTAAACCTATCCCTAACCCTAACACAACCCCTAACTCTAACCCTAACTCTAAATCTAACCCTAACCCTAACCCTAACCCTAACCCTAACCCTGACCCTAGCCCTAGCCCTAAACCTCGCCATGAGCCTTGGCCTAGCAGTAGCCATAGCCCTAACCCTAACCTTAACCCTAACCCTAACCCTAACCCTCACACTAACCCTAACAATAACCCTAACCCTAATCCTAATCCTAATCCTAATCCTAACCCTAACCCTAACCCAAACTCTAACCCTAACCCTAAAACTAATACTAACACTAACACTAACACTAACACTAACACTAACACTAGCCCTAGATCTCGCCATAGGCCTTGGCCTAGCAGTAGCCACAACCCTATGCCTAACCCTAACCCTAACCCTAACCCTAACCCTAACCCTAACCCTAACCCTAACCCTAGCGCCAACCCTAACCCTAACCCTAACCCTAACCCTACGGCTAAGGCTAAGCCTAAGCCTAAGCCTAAGCCTAAACCTAAACCTAAGCCTAACCCTAACCCTAACCCTAACCCTAAGCCTAACCCTAGGCCCAACCCTAACCCTAACCCTAACCTTAACCCTAACCCTAACCCTAACCCTAACCCTAACCCTAACCCTAACCCTAACCCTAACCCTAACCCTAACCCTAACCCTAACCCTAACCCTAACCGTAACCCTATCCCTAACCCTATCCCTAACCCTAAACCTAACCCTAACCCTTACCCTAACCCTAGATCCTGCCATAGATCTTGGCCTAGCAGTAGCCATAATGCTAACCCTAACCCTAACCCTAACGCTAACCCTAACCCTCACCCTAACCCTTACACTAACCCTAAGCGTAAGGTTAAGGCTAAGCCTAAAACTCACCCTAACCCTAACCCTAACCCTAGCCCTAGCCCTAGAACTCACCATAGGCTTTGGCCTAGCAGTAGCCCAAACCCTAACCCTAACCCTAACCCTAACCCTAA
>JAWVWN010005611.1:0-24912 GCA_037367305.1 Phrynocephalus vlangalii | reverse complement strand
TATAAGATACACCAATGCATACTGCAAACATTGCCTTGTAACATTTAGAAAGCATTGACATGTGTGGGTTCCTTGGAATGTTTTGCCCATGTTCAGTCCACTTTTGCTACTAACATTGAATTCCCGTGCTTGCAGTGAGTTCAACCATTTGAATAGAAGGTCTTTCCCCAGAGCCTTTTCCCACCTGTTTCGGGTTTTCCCTTGTTTCTGGAAGGATGAAAAGGGCTGAAGCCCCGCCCTTGTAAGGAAGCTGCACCACATGGCAGTCCAGATCTCTTTTCATGGTAAGTCTTGAAATGGCTGTCTTTGTTCATCATAGGAACTTTGACTGTCGTGTGCTCATTCACAAAGAAATCAGCTTCACGAGTTGCCTCATATTGAAGGGATTTTCCCAATAGGCTTAGGAGGAAATAGATAAAGGGCAGAGAGGTTATTGTGGGATGTCAAAGATTATTGAAATTCCGTTTGAACTTTTGCCTAATTACATATGAGACAAAAAGTTGGGGATGGGGTCCTGAGTGTTGTTTCATCAGTTTGACATAGTAATTGTATGACTGCCTTATTCAGTGCCAAGGGGGGTGCTGGTGGGGTGTTATTTTCCCTGAATGAGCATAAAAGGGATGAACCATTTTTTTTTAAAAAAAGGGAAATTAAGTTTTTTCCCACTCAGCACTGAAATTTCACTATTGCTGAAGCTTTTAGGAAAATGATGGCCAATTAGCACTTGTTTGCACCTTTTGCTGTTGGGATTTGCTTTTGTGATTCTGCAAATCATTGTCTGCATGACTGCAGAGATTTCACCAAGAGAAACCGAATCCCAAAGGTGTGATTTGCAACAGATCGGGAATGCCCCCCACCACCTTATAGTCACATTTTGACTTCCGAAATTGACACATCTTGTTAAGAGAATAATAGTATGAGCAAGCTTGGGAAAGCTTTGGAATATGAGGGTTTTTTGTAGAGTCAAACTGAGAAATTTTATAAGCCCTTGATGAGAAGCACCTTTTTAGTGGGATAGTGGGTGATGGCACTGGGCCTTGAGATCACCAGGTCTGCTGCATTAAAGAGGCAGGCAGGTAGGTGTGTTAAGTGAAGTAAGCTTTTCAAGGGTTTTGACTGTGCTGGTGGAATAGAGATCCTCTTTTGGCAGCATGGTCCAAATGAAACCCACCTCTAGGAGTGGTGATCAGAGAAGGGGAAACCCATGGGGCAAGACTTCGAGGTAGGAAGGTGGGGAGGTAAGTCTATCAGGGATCGTCCTCTCAGGATATGTCAACCCTAGTATAAGTCAAGGCCTTAATTTTAAAACACCCCCCCCCCAAAAAAAACTGGGGAACTTATTGACTGAGTATAAGTCTAGGGTGGGAAATGCAGCAGGGGCTGGCAGCTCCCCCTTTGAGAGCTGGGGGAGCACTTGCTTCAGTATTTTAAACATTGCGCAGTTGCAATTTATATATAATGATAGATAGTAGATAGATAGATATAAGATATAGATATAGAAAAGATAGATAGATAGATAGATAGATAGATATGATTTTTATAGATATAGATATATAGTGTGCATCTCTACGCACGAATAATGACAACAAATCCACCAGACAGGATAGTGTCTTGTTGCCCTGCTAAAACAATAAAGACATTTAACAGCAGAAAATGGAAGATTACAGAAGTATGCAACTGAAACCAAATTAGAAAATAAAAACCCCCAGGCATACCTTTCAAGAAGAATAGTTAACTAGAACCATCACACTGTTGGGCTGAGACCTTGATAGCATCTTTTATAGGGTTTTATTTTCTATGTAAGTATTGATCTGCTTCTCAGCTTTAGAAGAATTCTTGAAATTGCAGGGAGAATCTCGGCCCGATAGTAATGTTTTGCATCATTCACAAACTTCTCCAGAAGTTCCACTTTGTTATGGGGGAAAAGGGATTCCCAATGTTCAGTCCAGTTCACCTTTAGGGAGGTTTACCATTGGAGAAAAATGATGAAAACCCATCATGGATTTCTGCTCACTGATCTCTGTCTGGTTGAAGTCCAGTCCCGACAAAGCTGACTCAGGGGGGTTGGCTTTTGCTCCCCGGGACACAAAGGCAAAGGCAATGGACATACTCAGAGGAGAAAAAAACACATTCTTGTCCCAGCATCTGAAACAATTTGGTGGAAAATTTTGAAAGCAAAGTTGGGCATTGCTTTCGGTGATCTTTCGACAGGGACATATGATCAGGGCTTTGGGTAGGATGGTGGTGGTCTGGTTGTCGTCATCAGCATCTCCTGATGGCCAGGGGCATGGTGATTTTGTACAAAACCACAGGTCCCCAGAAGGAGCAAACGGGGGTAGAAATTCAACATAGTGTTGGATGGGAAATAATTGTAAAGAAGGACATACTGTTAACCGGCTGCTAAATAACTTTTGTGGGTGACTACCTTCAATGATCTGTTCGGTGTTCACATTTGAATTCCCTTTTGTTTTAAGTAAAGCAGTGGTTCCCAACCTGGGGGTCAGGACCCCCTTTGGGGGGTTAACGACCATTTTTACAGGGGTCGCCATGAGCCAGTGAAAAAAAAGGCCCAAAGGGCTTGGGTCTGGAGGAGAGGAAGGGGGGAAGTGAGTTACAGATAGGTTGGAGGGGATGTCAGTCAATGGCACCGGAGGCTAAATTGGCTGAGGGTGCTTGTAGAGGGAAGTTTCTCTGTGGCACCCATGGCAGGGCCTGCCAAAGGGAGCTTGTGGCCCCTTCCAAGCAGGGCAAGGGGTCACCACAACATGAGAAACTGTATTAAAGGGTCACAGCATTTGGGGAAAGGGTTTGGGGAAAAACCACTGAAGTAGAGTAATCCAGCTGCTGCCATTTACTTGTGCTATTCAAAACCTTACCATGTAATGGCAAGTGGCTGAATTGTGGGTCATTCGTTGCTGATCACCTTTCTTTTGGGTGCATACCTTGATATGGTACGGGTTTGAGTGTGTCAGTGAAGTTGTGACCAATTCTGTCAGAAAGCCAGGCTGTACTAGGAGCTTGGACTCCTTGCAGGGTCACCCAAGAGGGAATGATTATATAACTATGACTCCAGACTATAATGCACCCACTTTGTTAAGGCAGCTATGGGCAGCAGTGATAGCCTGAAAGTGATCTTGGAGTAGAAGGCAATGGCAGTAACACTCAAGCTAATTTCTGTTAGTACTGTGCAGAAGGTGGCAACTGGCAAATGGTAAATCCTGCTGGACTTTCCTTACCATAAAAACCCATGATGAGACAGTTAAAAATGAATCAAAATATAGTGCTGGAAGATGAGACTTCCAGGTCAGAAAGCACTTGATCAAGCAATGGAGAGGAGCAAAGGTCAAGTATGAATAGCTCTTTTTCTTAATAATGCAACTGGATTAGATCTGAAAGGACCTCTAGTGCCTGGCGTGTATAGAAGTAAAAAAAAATTTCCTGTTGTTGCACAACACATACAATTGGAGCACTGGACATGAGAGGTGCAAAGGTAAACTGGAAGCTATAAAACAAGAAATAGAAAGTTTAAACATTATAGTGCTTGGCTTTAGTGAACTAAAGTGGACAGGAGTGAGATATTTTCAGTTAGAATTTGGAATGTTTTACTCTGCAAATGAAGAAAGAAGACTTCTATACTGGCTCTAATATTAAAGTAAGCACAGTCATTTGGGGATTGTAATGCAATATCCAACCAAATAATATCAGACTGCATGGAAAATCTATATAAAATAAACTGTATTCAGCATAATCATAATTGAAGTCTATGTTCCAAGTATAAATGCGGAGGAAGGTGAAACTGGAAGTTTTTTATGCAAACATTAAAGAGGAAAATAATTATAGACAAAATCATGCTTATAATAATAGGTAATTGAACATAAAAGTGGAAACAAAATAGAACAAATGTTGGAAAATTTTGGCCACAGAGAAAGAAATGAATCAGGAGAATGACTCAGTCTTCTGCACCCCCAACCTATTGCAAATACTTGCATTAAGCACCTGAATTGATGGCTGTACATGTGTACAGGGACCAGATGGTCAATACAGAAATCAAATAGACTACTGAATTGAATCAGGAGCTGGAGAAACTGTATTCTGTTTGCCAAAACAAGACCAGGAGCAGACCATGGGACTGATCATGAACTCTTAATAGCCAACATTAAAGTAGAGCTGAAAAAAAATACTAAAAGTATCAAGTGCAACATTAAATTTAAACAAAACTCCTGATGAATTTGAAGTCCAATAAAAAACTATTTGTATTATTAAATTCAATTAACCCTGCCCGAAGGCCCTGGGATTGAAACTAGGAAGGATCCAAAAACAATTTTTCTACAATTGCAGTAAGATGGAAAGAAACTCCTAAATGGACAAAGGGAAAAAACTCTTAAAAATTGTGAAGGACAGTGAAAAAGCAAAATAAAAGGAGACGAAATAGATCAGAACTGTGCCATAAAACCAGAGGTGACAACATGGCATGTAACAACAACAGCAGCAGCAGCAGCAGCAACAACAACAACAACATCATTGTCATACTTGTCATGTGAATGGCTACCCTTCACTTTTCGTGATACTTGATAGCAGGAAACAAAACAAAAGTATTTGGGCTTCCTTGTTTTTGATCTGTATCGAATGGCACCCACTCTCCGCTGCAAAATTTCCTCTGAAACTTGCTCTATCTTACCGTGGTATGAAGGACCATGGAAATTCAGAGATCTGAAAGGAGACTCCTTTGCTATCGCTCACTCCCCCTGACCCTCTCCCCATCCTTTCCCCAAAATCACCCTTCCATTTCCGTTCTCTCCTTCCCTGAATTGGTGGTTGTTTACAGACTATCCTTCTGTCATTGGAGCCCCTCCTCTCCTTCGTTCTTCTCTGAGATCAGGAGAAAAGGACAATCTTGAGTCACCCCAAGGCACCAGGCATAGTCAGCAGCGCACAGAGAGAGGGGAGGAGAAAGAGGTGGAGGTGGAGGGGAGGAGGAGGAAAGACAACACCCCAATACAAGCTGTTTCCAGTGCCAAAAAAGGAAGGCAAGGAGAAATGGTTGTCCCTTTTTGAAAAGAGAGGAACAAAATAGTGCTGCTGGAGGAAGAAACCAGGATGGACAGGAGGTGATCTTGAGCTTGGAGGCAGAACCATCCATTGACTCCATAAAGGGACGCTAGAAGGAAAACCCAAATTCTCTGGGGGACACTGTAAGAACTATGAACCCCATGGATTGTGTGACACCCCCACAGGTCTTGCCATACACACAGGTCTTGTCAAACTGAAATTCCATCCAGTTCTGGCAAGTATAACCTGGACCAGTAATAACTGTCTGTAGAAAGGGAAGCTGGAAGGGATGCCTGGCCATTTCTGATTTCTCCGTGGGCACCCAAAGAGCTGTTAACCTCAAAGAATGCTTGATCCCTTGCAGCAGGTCTTCTTAGATGGAGATTCCCATTAATTTTGGCAAGATTCCAAAGAACTTGAAAGACCATACACACCCTCCCCCTTATATGGTATCCTTTTAAATTATCAATATAAAAATCAATTTACCCAATAAATAGGAGGAGTGAGAAGGACAGTGACAGCTATGAATGGCATTACCAAATGTTATGGGGAATCCGAAGAGTAAATGAAGCCAGTTGTAGATCATTCCAGCGAACAAATTGTTTTCATGATCAAGTAAAAAAAAAGTCAATTTGATACTTACATGGAAAATGGAATTTTTGTAGAAGCTGTGAAAATGTATTTCCCTGGGCTTTCCTTTATATGATGGGGCACTGTTGAGAAATGTATGCTCTTCAACAAACATTAAGTATTAATTGATGCCAAAAGAACAAATATTGATCAAAATTTCTGTTTGTAGATGAGCAGCAGTTCTAAGTCCATGGTTTTCTGAGAATGAGGATTCTATGCAAAATGATGTGGGTCATGGACACGAAGTACACAGTCTGGCCTCTCGCTCGGTCTTGCACCAGAAGCATCACCCCAGTCACCCTGTGTCCTATGTTCTCTTTTGGAATGTCTGGAAAAAGTATCATCAACATGGTTGCTTTCTCATGGCATAGGCTTCAGGACTGCACTCCTAAGAACCTTGAAGTCACAGAGATCACATTTTTTTTTACACCCTACTAAAGCAGCTCCACTGGCTGCCAATCAGCTATGGGGCACACTTCCAAGTGCTGGTTTTAACCTAACTAATCACTAAATGGCCCGTGTCCAAGGTACCTCAAAGATCAAATCTCACAGTATGAACTGGGGGTGAGTGCTAAGCTTGTCATGAGAGGCCTTTCTCTCCATCCCACCACCCTCACAGGTGCTTTCTATAAGAACATGTGAAAGGGTCTTCTCTGTTGCTGCTCTCAGATTCTGGAACTCCCTCCCGCTGAAGGCCAGGACTGCCCCATCTCTGCTGTTTTTCCAGAAGCAGGCAAAGACTTTCCTCTTCAGTCCAGATTCCCTAAATGAGGGACTACCTCCTATGTGACTTTTAGATGGATTACCGTGCATGATCGCATTGACTGATTTCATAAGAACAACCAGTGTTTTCCCATGTTAGTTTCTGCCCCTCCTAATGGATATTTTTTCTTTTTGCGTGCTCTTTGTAAGGTTGATGTTAACCTTTTAATGTTGTAAGAGGCCTCTTCTAATTTCCTGTTCTTAACTTGAATATGTCTTAAATGTTCCGGGCTGTATATTGCCGCTCATAATTGTAAGCCACTTTGGGTCCTTTTCCAAGTAGAAAGGTGGGAATAAAAAATATTCAAAATAAAAAATAAATAAATACAGTCAACTGTGGGATTGGTAGCACTCCCTCTAGTGCTGTTTATCTAAATGGAAAGTTTGCAAAAAAAGTTAGCAAAACTTAGCTGTATCCGCTCAGTGGTAAGCTGCACTGAACTGAATAGCGCTGGATTCAGGTAACTGGGTGAAGGGCACGTTTCATCTCATTGGTGTATTAATGAACTTTAGTAACTGATGTGAGTTTTTTGGGCTGTTTGACTGTGTTATGGAAGTTCTGGAAGGAAGAACTTCCAGAACACAGCCAAACAGCCTGAAAAACTTACAACTAGAGATGGGCACGAAACGATTTTTTTTGTTTCGTTATTTGTTATTCGTTTCATTATGTAACGAAATGAATAACAACTCTAGGGGGAATTTAAACACGAAACAAAACGAATCAAGAACAATTGGTTCGTTTTGTTTCATTTTCGTTAATGGGGGCGGAGATGTCTGCTACCTGGTGCTGGTCCAGAGGTCCGGTCTTCCTGGCTTCTGGGACGGCGAGCAGGAAAAAAAGCCAACAGCCGCGCGACAGTTGTTTGCACGGCCATGTGGTCGGCAGTAAAAAAAGAAAAGAAAAAGAAAAGAAAAGAAATAAAAATAATAAAAAGGAGTGCTGACCAGACCCAAAGATGGCCTGGTTGCCCCCCTAAAATAATAATAAATACTAATTTAAAAACCCAGCACCAAACTGCGCTGAGCTGTAGCATGGTGCAAACCCGGAAGTGAAAAAATAATATAAAAAAAAAATTAAAATGTTTTAAAAAGGAGTGCCGACCGGCACCCAAAGGTGTCCTGGTCAAAATCGGCACCCTAAAATAAAGGGAAACTTTTTAAAAAACCCAGCGCCGACCGGGCCCCAGGGGGCCACGCAGTGGGCACTGTGGAAAGGTGGGTAAAAATAAAAATGAATAAATGAAACAACAAAATGATTTTTTCCATGAAAATTCACGAAAAATGAAATGAAAGCAAATGACCTCCTTAACGAAATGAAACAAAACGAAAAGCCATTTTTTCTATTTGTGCCCATTTCTACTCAAAACAGCTATCAGATCCCGGCCATGAAAGCCTTTGAGAATACATTGAACTTTAGTAAATTTGCTGTTAGGAGAAAAGCAAGAAGATTAGGGGCTTCTTCATACTGGACAGGAAAACCAGTTTCTCATCTACTGTCCTAAATTAAATTGAGAATGCATGCCAATGATATTCTGATATGCATCATACATATTATAATCAAGTACTAGGTGCTGCAGCTAGAGGTCCAGGTGGATTTCGGCCCCAAGACTGATAGTTTTGGGTTCCATTCCCGGGTCTCAGGCATTAGTTCTGACTCCTTAGGGAAAGGCACACTGTCAACCTTTGGGAACCCAGATTTTTGTATTCATTCTGATGTCTTCAGGACACACCACTTAAATAAGTTCCTTTTTCATTTTCTTGCATGATCTAGAACTGATGCTTCTAGTATTCATATCAGCCTTTAAATTATTCATAATGGACTTTTAGAACGTCATCTAGCCATGGACTTTAAAAGTAAACTCCTGGTAAAAGCACATCTTTCACCATGTCTGAACTTCTGGGACATGCTTTGAAGAAGAGTGATTTACACTCGAAAGCTTGCAATGTTCTTTTTTTATTTTTTTTATTGGCCTATAAAGGTATTACCTGTAACCAGTTTTGCAGTTGCGTTTTGTGATGGCCACGTGGCTCAACGCCCCCTTTGCTTTGATAGTTAATTACAGTACATTTCAAGATGGAGTACATCCAGGCTGTTAGTACAGAGTTGTGGGGAAATCTTGAGTCCTTTTAAGGAAAAAGTGGTGGTGGGGGGAGATTTTTAAATCAATTAATCAATCACTTAAGATTTAAAACCCCAGGAATCTGCATATTTAATGTAAATAATTATTGTAAATAAACCCTTCATTTCCTCTGATTCTACTCAATCTCCTCTGAGCGTGAAAGATGGTTTTTAAGTCAATTAATAGCACTCTGTTTCAATGATTTTTTCATTTGCCTGCCATACTTAAATGAAAGATCACTGAGGAAACAATAGTCAAAATGTCCCTGGTATTTTCTTTTTTAAAAAATGTGAATATTTTTAAATATCCAGTTATAGTTCACATTATGTTTTATTGTATATATTTATAAAAAATTGGTTTCTTTAGTGGTTTGAGACATCAGAAGGTTTTTCATTCTGAACATTACCATTACTGTAAACCGCTATTTTATTTTGTGTAAATAGAACTGTGTAAATAGATCTGGGAGGGAGTCTTGGATTAAAAGTGTACTTCCTATATCTTGGCTTTTCATGGTGACTTTTTTGAGTTCCTCCAGACTTGTGGTTCTGGTTGACTTTAAGATTCATGGCAAGACTAGGGTCTGTAGGTCAACTCACACTGATCCTT
Source organism: Phrynocephalus vlangalii (assembly GCA_037367305.1). NCBI lineage: Eukaryota > Metazoa > Chordata > Lepidosauria > Squamata > Agamidae > Phrynocephalus > Phrynocephalus vlangalii. The sequence continues at coordinate 15,745 of JAWVWN010005611.1, read as the reverse complement.
TGAGAGGCCTGGAAGGAGAACACTAATAAAAGTATTACCCCTTCCTTGCCATTGTATTGTCTACAAGGATAACATGACTTTCTTCATTTTTGTACAGATTCATTGAGGAGCTGGAGCAAGGCCATTGTGACAAACTGTTATTTATTTTGTTTACTTTTATTAATTATAAAAATTATAATTTATTACCCATCATGGATTTCCTGCTCAATGATCTCTGTCTAGTTGAAGGCCAATCCTGACAAAAGCTGAATCAAGGTGTTGGCTTTTGCTCCCAGGGACACAAAGGCAAAGGCAGTGGACATGCTCGGGGAGGGGGAAAACACATTCTTGTCCCCAGCCTCTGAAATGATTTGGTGGAAAATTTTGAAAGCAAAGTTGGCATTGCTTCCAGTGATCTTTTGACAGGACAAATAATCAGGAGCTTTGGTAGGATGATAGTGGTCATGGTTTTTGTCATCAGCATCTTTTTTCCATGGTGGCTAGGGACATGGTGATTGTATGTAAATCCACAGATACACACAAGAAGAAAGCAGAGGTAGAAATTCAACATGGTCCTGGATGGGAACAAATCTGTAAAAAGGAAGCAAATTCTTAAGGATTTGTTAAAGGATTTGTGTTTCAGGGAGGAGCACATATTTGTGTTGGGGACTTATTCCAATACAAAATTGCCTTTCCAGACAACCCACTTACAATTAGCAGTGGTGGTGGTGGTGGTGGGGAGAAAGAGCCCCCCCCCCAGTACAAATGCCTATACCAATGATCAGCTTCCAGCAGGCTGTTCATTTGTTCACATTTGAATGCTTTGTATAGAGATTGTTTCAGTGAATCTAAAGCATCAATTAATTCAATTGCAGGTCATTCTAGCAGGCAAAGGATTTCCCTTTATCAAGTAAAGAAAAGTCAATTTAATACTGACAGAAAATGAATTTCTTTGGAGAAACTGTGAAAAGTCTTCACACTGGGTTTCCTTTACAGTATATGGTGGCACCTGTTGAGTAATGTATGCTCTCCAACAAACATTAAGTGAGCAAATATTGATGAAAAAATTTCTATTTGTAGATGGTCGGCAGTTCTAAGTCCACAACTTTCTTTCCTGAGAGTGAAGATTTCTGTGCAAAATGATGGTGCCAATGGAAGGGCAGAGTCTGGTCTCATGTTTCTTTCATGCACCAGAACATAGGACATCACACAGAAACTATTTATAAAGCACTCAACTGTCCAAAAGGGAAAAGGTACCCCCCCCAACATGTGTGTTTACTTGTGTCTTACTCTAGGGGTGGTGCTCATCTCTGTTTTCAAGCCAAAGAGAACAGTGTTGTGCAAATTTTGTGGCCACGTGGCTGGCATGGCTACATGGAAACCACTGCTCTCAGGCCATTTGTTTTCTTAAAAAGAAACCCACAGGAACTCAGGTAATTCTCAGCCAGAAACGCCCCTCCCCCTGCGTTTCCTTACATGGAGATTGGACAGATTCCTGGAGGAAAAGTCCATCACAGGTGACAAACAGATGGAGATGTGTAATTTCTAGGCTTAAAACTGGGGTATTCAAAGGCCCAGATGCAGGGGAGTGGTATCAGGAGAAAGATATCTAGTCTCGTGAGCTCCCAGACCCATTGGAAGCTGGCTTCCGGTGGAGTGTGGGCGGCGGTTTAAACAGCCTCCGTGAGTCTGTCGTGATGTCTTATGTCTTATCTCCGCTTTTTTTCTTTGTCAGTATTTGGCTCAAACTTTTGTCTCTCCTCTCGGAGATTGCTGCTTGTCTTGCTCCTGCTGGATTTTATTTATTGCTTAATACGGGAGTTTCTTAACCCAGAGAAAACCGGGTCTGTTTTGCTTGAGGCCTTGGGCCTCTCCTCCGCCTTCACCGCCTCCCTCCCAGCAGATAACTAGCTCAGCAGTTATTTCTTACTCTTAGCGGCATGACAGGGAAGTCTTTGACATTCCGTTATCTCCTCCAGTACTCAGGAGTATACGATCTATGACCCCATATCAATCACTCCTTTTTCTGATTTGACTAGAAAACCACCTATCAGCTCGAAGGTTTTAAAGTCACTGGACTTAACCATGTGTTTTCCCCCTGCTCTGCTGCATCTTTATCTTGCACTGGTAATCCTTCTCTTCTCAATCTCCGTATTCCAACTAGGATTTTACCCAGCTGCTACTAAAAGCCTCAGACAAGCCAAGCTGACTGACTTTCTGTCACTCCGAAAGTCCTTCTCAGTCTATGCCAAGGCCCCTCCTGATTTGAATTAAACCCGGGACAGCTCCATGCTGAGTAATCATCTGTTAGAAGACCTCCAGCCCAACAGGAAATCTTTTAAACAGCACTATGAATATGGATTTGGAAAGTTCAGAGTGCTGGATCCTCCCTTTATCCCCAGGACTTAGTTTTGTGGACTCACACTTGGGTACCCCAAGGCGATGAGAAAACCCGGTGTCTCCCCCGTAGTCTCCCCTGGCGACCCCGTCTCTGATGTCGCTAGCTCGCCTCAACTGGTATGGAGCAAAAAGCGGTCCCCCAGGAAAAGCTTGCAGATTTAATACTTCTTTTGTGACAGAGAGTGCAGATGCTTCAAACCTAAAAACCCCCTCGTCCTTGAAATTAGAGACATTCTAAGGGTCTTGAAGCAATCTGTTGCCTCTATAGCTATTATCTGGAATTTTTTTAAGTTTCCTCCTCCACAGACAAGGATGAAACTTCTGAGGCCTCAAGTGAATGCCCTTTTGAGACCCGTGGAAGAAGAAACAATCTGCCACGGCCTATTCCTGCCATGTTGACAAAATCAACAAACTTTCCTTGGAGGAAACTACTGCTGTGTGCAGGCCAAAACTCTAAGCATCTGGCAAGCGTGGTTCCACTCCCTTCTCACCTAACAAATCGGCCTCCCCCCCCTATGTGCCCTGATGTCGAAAGCCTTTCATCTCTTCCCTCGCTGCAACCTTCTCAGCCACAGGGAAGGCAAGGATCCTCTGTTACAGCATCAGCATACTCAAACTCTCCCAAAGGGGAAAAGCCCAAAGGAAAGGGTCCACCAGGAAATCATCAGACAAGAAAGCAAAGAAAGGAAAGAAAGAAAGAGGAAAAAAGTCATTTGAACTTCAAACCTTTTTTTTAAAATTATTAGACTCCTCTGAGCCTCAATCCAGCGCCTTTTCTTCAGATGAAAAATACTTGCCTTACCCTTTCAGACCGACCGTCTAACTCCTGGCCACAAGAAGACAAATAAAAAATCCATCCCCTTAGAAGGGGAGTATTTTTAAACCAAATTTGCCGCCTGTCAAGCCCCTTTAGCCCACGTACTGTTGGGCCAGGAGCCTCCACCTGTTGCTAATAGTCCTCAACAACCAAATCTGTTGGACTCTGCTCAGCTCATTCAACCCTCTGTAATATCTGAACCTCCAATTGGACACCCCATTCCTGTACTTTTTAGAAAATAGAATCCCAACGCAAAAACGAAAGAAAAATGGCAAAACCCATCCCCGCCTATAGTATACCTTTAACCCGGATATCAACCTTTTCAAGTTTGATAGCATGAAAGTACTAGATCCATCGGCCTCGGTGTGTGTGCTCCATTCAGGCTCCGTGTTTTTCCAATATATTTAACTCTTCTTAAATATCGACTCTATGTGGACCTTTAAGTCTGAACAAAGTATAAAAACTGTACTCCCTATAAAGCTTTGTACAGCCGCTGTGCTCCCTTCAGTTTCATACCCCTTCATTTGGAGTTCAGAACATCTTCCCTTTAAATCTTCAGCACTAATGGTTGATGAGGCACCCCATTGCAAAGATCTCGAACTCAATGATGAGACGCCAAGCCCTTTAATCTACCAAGCAGCTCCTCGTAGCAACAGTCCTGCAAACATCGACCTCCTGCTCCTTCTTCAAAAAAAACACTTCCTTAAAGTTTGTCTTGGAAGTTGCGGGTTTGGGCCCCTTTCCAAGCTTGCTGACAAATCCTTTAAGTCTTTTGCTCTCAATTTGGGATTATTTTTATTAAAGAGACTTGGGTGACTGCCATGCCCTTCCCAAACCCTTCTGGATATGTTGCCCATTTTTGGGCCAGCCACCAAGTGTTCCACCAGAGGGCGTGCAAGGGGAGGGCTGGCTACTCTTATGTCTGTCGATGATAACCCTGTTTATTTTAGTACTGGATATGGGGCTTAGCCATAACATTCAAATCATACAAGTTACCTGGCCAACCGTTTAAAATTCTTTTTGATAAATGTGTATTCGCCCCGCACAATTCAAGGTTACAAAGTAACACAATGTCAAAAACTGGATCTTGTCTTTTCCAAATTTTTTGAACAACAAATGAATCCTGGATTTTATTAGCAGGGGACTTGAATGCTAGAATGGGGAAAAACAACTTTTTAGTTGGAGACAAATTGGGCATTTCTTCTGAAGATCTGTGTTATCTACCCAAAAAGAATTCCAAAGATTCAGGAATTAACAAACCTGGTCTTGCCCTTTTCGCCTTATTTTTAAGTATCATTTATATATTTGTAATGGAGTTGACACGACCCTTCCCCTGGCTTTTGCACATTCATTAGCCCCACGGGTCAAAGTGTGATTTATTACATAATTGTCTCTCCTGCTGTACTTCCCTTTCCTTGACAATTTCAAGGTTCTCTGCAGGCCCGAAAGTGATTTATATGCCAATTTCCTTCTCTCGCTCGCCTTACCATTCATAACAGAACCAAATATCTTACCCCTTAAGGATAATCTGATAGTACAGGGAGAGAGAAAAACTGCGCTGGTCTGCTATCTTACAAGAGCATGTTAACTCTTTTTGATGTCCCCAGTGATGTTAGCTATCAAAGAGCAAGCCCTCACCTCCCCTGACCCTGTAGCCATTTTTGAAAAAAATTACCCATTTAGTCAAACCTATGTTGACCAGCACCTCCAAGCCTATCTCCACAGGGCCCTCATTCTCACCACGGTTGGTTTGATTCCCACTTTGCGGCTCAGAAAACGCTATTGGCAGGAGCAATAGAAAAAATACGGCTAGTTGATTCTCCAGAAAATTTTACCATTTACATCCGCGCCATAGAGAATACAAAAAATCTGCTCTTCCAAAAAAAAGGAGGCATATCTCAGGAGGTCAGGCTAGAGTTAGGGCTGGCTGCCATGGATAAAAATACGGCTGAGTTCTTTGGGCCCTGGTGTCGAGGGGTCTCAGACCCTACTCAGATCCCTTAGAAAACCAAATTACCTCTTCTCAGTGGCAAACCCTTTTCTGCTCTCTTTAGCCTCACTAGTGACAGAATCAACATCATGTCACCCTTACATTCAAACTTACTCCATTTCCCCAGTACCCCCCTTGGGAACAGTTTCCCCCCGAGGAAGTTAAAATTCTGATAGGCTCTTTGCCTAGTAATAAAGCGCTGGTTTAAGATATGCTCCAGGAGAATTGTTTAACTCTAACCCCTCTTGTGGGGGTGTGGAGTGTTTGCTAAAATGTTTACTTACATTTAAAACAACATGGAAAATCCCCCCCCCCCGAGCTGGGGTTCTAGTATCATTGTCCCTATTCACAAAAAAGGCTCTAAGACTGACCCTAAAATTTTTTTGGCCTGTAAGCCTCCTTAATATAGTTTCCAAACTTTATTCTAAAATATCTCCTGGACAAATAGTACGTTGGCAGTCATGAATTCGGTCATAGCTAAAGAACAGGCTGGTTTTCAAAAGGAAAATCTACAGTGGACCAATTTCTTTGTACTTTCCCACCTGATTCAGAAAATATGTTTGTCATGGTAGGAAGGAAATTTATGTGACCTTTGTAGATTTTAGTTCTGCCTTTGATCTTATAGATAGGGGTCGGTTGTGGCAAAAACTCTCTTAACAAATCTGGGTTGAGTCATGGCTACTGGACTTCTTTTTTGAAAAGATAAAACGTTTCGCTGTTATCCAAACAGCTTCATCGGTCTGGATGAACAGCGGTCTTGGATGAACAGCGAAAAGTTTCTATCTCTCAAAAAAGAAGTCCAGTAGCCATGCTCAACTCCCCGTTAAACGCACCCGGAGACTGAGAATCTTCACAGACGTGTCTCTCTAACAAACATAGATAGAAGACTTTTAGCTTTAATACAAACAGCTACACTCCAATACTCATTCAGGGGAAGACTGGGGACTAACGGGCTCTTGTCAGAATCTATACCCCTGGACACAGGGGTCAGGCAGGTTGTCTTCTGGCACCTTTTTGTTTAATTTCTATATTGATATTGTTCACGAACTGAGTGGTCCAGTATTTCCCCCCCTTCTATAGCAGATGCTAAGATCTCTGTCCTTCTTTATGCAGATGACATTTAAATTATCTCTACAGGCGCAAATCGGCATGCGAAGACTTTTGGTTAAAACTGAGTAACTTTTGTACAGAGGACATTTGTCCATTAAATACCCCTAAAAAACCAAAGTAGTCTATTTGGGAGGAAAAGAACTAGACATAGGTGGACACTTTACAAAAACCTATTGAGCAGCTAAGAAACTTTAGATACCTTGGTCTTTGTTTTTTAAAGCCTGCTCTCTTGGAAATTCATCTGAAAGCAACAGTTTGAAGCCTCGCCCGTCCACTCAATCCCTTTTTAGATTATTTTCACCAAGGTGGTTAAAATGGTTGCTCCTGCAGTCAAAGTGTTTTCAAGAAAGATAGTCCCCCAATTAACATATGGGGCCGAAATCTGGGGGTATACTAAAATACCGCACCCCGATGTGGTTCAAAATTCTTTTATCCGATCTCTCCTTGCTGTACCCCGTGGCACAACCCTCTGCATATGTAAGAGCTGAAGTTAGGGCTAACTCCTATTGAAACACACATAACATTGCCTTGGCAATGTATTGGTTGAAGCTGGCCGCCATGAGCGACTCCCGCTTGCCAAAGAAATTGCTATATAGAACAACTCCAGCACCCCTTGCGCGGAGTCCTGGGCAAAGCTTGTCAGACCCATTTACATCTTTACGGGATCAATACTGAATCTATCCCCTCTTTTGTCTCCCCCAGTATCAAAAAATTGGTCAAAGACAAGATTTATTTATGCTCCAAATGGAAGGATTGGCTGCGGTCTCACTATTGTCATTCTTCCTTTATTTTCCTTTGTTTAAACATCTTTCGGGCTGGAAAGCTATTTCCACAATTTAACCTCAGCTCCCTTGAGGACAGATTTCACAGCCCTGCGCTTTCAGACATTCCTTCTGCTTTTTTAGAGGGGAGACGTGATAATATCCCTGTTTTGGACAGACTTTGCCCCTTTTGGTTCAGGTGATGTCGATGATGTGCCCATTACTTGCTCAGGTGCCTCCTTCACGACCAACCCAGAGGCAAATTCCTTGGTGGGATTATTAGTTCATGGCTGATAGGTCCCCTGGAGCCCAACTTAGTATGCTACTTGTCGGTACAGACAGGTATGTCACACAGCAAGTAGCAAAGTTTGCGCTGGCAGCTATGAAAATTCGGGGGCAACCTCTAACTTTGGAGGACTATATGCTCTGCAAGTGTTTACACGGTTTTTAAAAGTTTTAAATTATATTTGTCACGGATGTAACTGTATAAGTTTTTTTTATCAAGATTGGTGATGACCAATGGTTTTTAGCAATAAACTATTACCATACCATACCCTTTGGAAGCTGGACTATATGGGCCTTTGGCCTGATCCAGCATGGCTCTTTTTATCTTCTTATGTTCTTATGTTGCCCTTGTTACCTTTTGGATTTACCCTTTCATATTTTCTCTTGCAAGAGGTCAGGAAGAGATGCAACTAGCTGAACCAAAGTCCCAATTTTATTGATATAATTAATATAGAATCAGCTAGGGCCTTCGCTTAATGGCAGAGAAAAAACCCCAAACATACCGTGTAAAATAGTTTTATACCAAACATATAAAGAGTCCTAAAGTATAAAAACCCCATTTGGGTTAAATATTTACATACAGTTTGGCTCCTACATCTAAGGGCCCTTTTCACACGACCCTAAGATCCGCTGGCCACTTAAATTCGGACCAGAGATCTTTGGGGGGTTTGTTTTCTCTTTCCTATGTCCCACCCCCTATGCACTTCCTTGCTCCTGTCTGCGTGAGGGGAGGAGAAAAAAAGAGAGGAAAAAATGCAGGCTCACCTCTGAAGCTGCCTGGAGCCCCGTCGTCGTCCTGATTCCTTCTCTTAAAGGGGCGGGAGGCAAAAACAACAACAAACAGAAGCGAGGAGAGCCCGCACTCACTCCCTTAAATCCGCATCAGCGATTTTCACCCTCCGAGAGCAGGTACATGAAAGGTGCGCGGGGACGCGCTTAGGTGGGCGTGGTCACACTTAATTTTCTGCAAACTCCGGAGCTGGGGGGGGAAACAATTGTAAGCTCTGGAGCTGGCAGCCATTTGCGGCGGAGTTTAGGGGTCATGTACAAAGGCTCATACCGACTGAAAACGTGAGGAAGGCAAACTCATTGGCTCTCCTATAAAGACGGGCCATCCTTTTCTTCCCTTTGATTTCCCCTTCCAGAAGGTGCCATAGTGTCTGGAATAAATTCCTTATTCCCTTGATATGGATATTACCAGGCTGAACCTTCCTCCCAGAGACTATAGCTCCCTGCTGGACTTCCTAAGAGGGCAGTGGAAGGATGAATCTTGGGTACGGAAATGGTACCAAAAGTAATATCTGTAAAGAAAGTGATCAGGCCTTTGTTCTACTATCCACCAAAAAGAGGTTACTTTTGGGTTACATACAGGTGTCACCCTAGCTGATGTCTCCCACTTTGCACTCACTTGCCTCTCTCAGAGAATCTCAGTGGCTGATGTGTAAAAGAAAGAATCTTGGTCCTCGCTTTTCCTTTTCCCTAATTTTAATTTCATGGCGTCTTTTCTGTACGTTTTAAATCCATACATGCCAGCTTGATCAGGAAGGACAGGAGAGAGATCTTTGCTTCTGCACTCCTCCTTACTGATCACTGGTAGGGCAATTCAGGACATGGGTTTATGACGATTCTGTCATAAAAAAGAGCTCAGTGGTAATTGCCCAAAAGTTAACCTTTTCAAGCTTTGGTTGGAAACCTGAAGGCCACGGGGACTGAATAGAAGAAACTGTTTTCAACACAGCTCCTGTAACCCCATATCCTATGCAGTAGAGATGGGCACGACTTGGAAAAAAAAATTCCGAGTTGTCGTTAGTCGGACCGGTTCCGTTTCGGGTCGTCTCCGTTTTTCGCGAAAATTCGCAAAAATTAGTCGGTTCGTTTTTTTCGGTTTTTCATTTCGTTTCTGCCGCGATTTCGCGCATTTTGACGTCCGACCGAGACTTGCGGCTTGCGGGCGCAGCGCGGGCGGCGGTGGCGCGGGGGTACATGCGTGGGCGGCGGCAGCGGCAGCGGCAGGGGGAGTGGCTAGCGCGCGGGCGGGCGCGCGGGCGGGCGCGCGGCGGGTGGGGCGGGGGGGCGCGCGGGCGGGTGGGCGCGGGTCCCGCAAAATGAGCAGGCGAAATACAGTTTAAACCTGCCTGGGTGATGGACTTGCTGCTGCACAACAAGGCTACTGCAATCCTAAGCAAACAAAGTGGGGCAGAAACAAATTTGCATTTCTTTTTTTTCTCTTGGTCTGCTGTGCTGCATCTGCTGATGCTGAACCAGCCAGCCACCTTGGTCTGGCTGACGTGCCTGTTTGTTGTACTTTTTTGTTGTTTTGGTTTTGAATCCACCCCATCTCCCCTTCACCTCTCTCAGAGGCAGCAGGAGGAAACAGACATTCCGTTCCTCCCCAAAATCTGGATGAGGGGTCTACTCCTTTACTCCTCTCAAATTGGGCCCCCCATCACCAAGGTCCTTCTGCCTTCACTTCACATTCACAGTCAAAGTCACACACACTTAAAGGACAAGCAAAAAAGAAAAAGCCAATGAAACCCTCCCTTTTGGTAATGGTCAACAAAAAAAATTAGCGTTAGAGCCTAAAGGGGGTTTAAAAGTTACGTATTTGTAGTGCTAAAAAACCCAGGGAATAGTTTTGGTAGGGATGGGAAGGGTTAGGGCTCGGGGTTGTTTCGGGCTTAAGTTTTAAGCCCAAAAGCCCACCCCCATAGGCTATCCCAAGGAGGGGCAAATCCTCTGGTGACGCCCCCTTTAAGGGCCCAAAGGTAAGGGCGGGCCACTGGGGTCGGGCCCAAACAAAGCAGAGTTTTTGGAGAGCACCACGGACGACCCAAGTCCCGGCAGGCTCCTTGCCAGTTTCCATTTATAAAAGGATGGGGGCTGAAATGGCATGACGGGAAAATTTAAATGCCATTTGGCCCTTTGGGGTTTCAAATTTTGTCTTGCCCCCCAGAGGACTGAGTTGGGGGAGGGGGGGCCAAAATCCCCTTGAGTCGGGTTCTGGCCCCAAAAACTCCTGCAAATGCCCCACATGGCACTTTCTGACAAACTCTTGGGGTGGTGCTTTTAACTTTAGAAACAAAACGCTGTTCAAATAAAGTCCCCCCCTTTCTGTGTAAAAAACACGGGTCTTGAAGCCCAGAGGAAAAAAACCTGGGGGGGAGGAGGCCAATCCCCTTGAGTTTGGTTTTGGCCCCACACTGCCGGGCGATGCACCCCCTTTCCCAAAAACATGTACTTTTTGATTTAAGTCTTGGTGGTGTGTATCAGGGAAACCCCCTTTTCCGGGGAAACACGGCGTCTTGCGCCCGGGGGAAAAAAAGGGACTGGCGGAGGAAAAGGGGCCCAAAAAACCTTTGAGTTTGGTCTGGCACCAAAATGCCTGCAAAAAAGGGACAGCAAGCCAAATTTGAGTTGATTTTCCCTCCCCGGGTTCCCCAGCTGTGTGGGGGGTAAAATTCCCAAAAACCCCCGGCCCCAAAAAGTCTACTCCCAAATCCCCTTTTCTTTGTGAATAAACAGTTGGTTCCCACACAACCCCAAGGGCCCAAAAGGCCTGCAACTTTGAAATTTAAACTAATGGAGGGCTGGCACCCAACTCCTCTTCCCTTCCTTGTGGGGCCACAGTGTCTTGCATCCCAGGGGGAAAAAAGTGGGGGGGAGGCCAAAAGCTGGGTAATTGAATGCGGGGCCCAGCAAATCCACCCCAAATGGCCTTCGTTGTAAACCCCCAAAGCCCCTAAAAACCTCCAAAAAGCCAATTTTTAAAACTGTAAAAGAAAAAACTACTGGGGGTGCTGGCAAAAAAATTTTTTCCCCTTTTTTGTGGGGCCACAGTGCCCTTGCATCCCCGGGGGGAAAAAAAAAGGGGGAGGCCCCCCAAGCGGGAAATTTAATTGAAGGGCGGGGCCCAGCAATCCCGCCCAAACGACCATGGCCTTCGTTGTAAAAACCCCAGTTTCCTACAACCCCAAAACGGGAAAGCCTTGGAACTTTCGGAAAAATTTTCGGGAAAAGGTGGTGGCCCCCCAAACTTTACTTTTTCCCTTTTTTTATGGGGCCAAAAGTGGTTTTGCCCCCAAGGGAAAGAGTGGGGGAAAGGAGACAAAACCTAGGTCTCTGTGAATTACAAACCCCCTGCAAACCCTAATTACCTCCCTTTTTGGGAATCCCAAGCCCCAAACACCCCCCCAAAAACCCAAGCCTGGAACCCCCCGAAAAACAAATTGGAAAGTGCGTGCTGCACAAACTTCTTTTCCCCTTCTTAGTGAGCCCAGTGTTTTGCATCCAAGGGGAAAGAGGGCTTAAAGGGGGGGCCCCATGGGCCTGGTCTGGGGGCCACAGGGCCTCCGTGGGGGAAAGGAACTTTCCCCCGGAAAAAGCCCCTTGTCCCCCAAGGGTGGCAAAAAAAGGGGCCCTTTAAAAGGAGGACGCCAGGAAAATGCCCTTCTTTGGGGCCACATTTGGCGGGGCCCAGTGGAAAAAAGCAGAGTCCAAAAATGGTGTCTGATCTGAGGCCTGAGCCCAAAACTCTGACAAAAGGACTGAAAGCCAGAGGGTCTTCCTAAAAGCTGGTGTGTTTCCCCCGAAAAAACCCCAAGAAGGAAAACCCAAAGCCTTGTTCCCCTTCTCAGTGAGACATAGCTTTCCCAGTCCACGGGAAGTGGGCCCTGAGAACCAAAACAGGCCACTGTTGTGTGAGTCAAAAGAGAGAAAACCCCCAAAAAAGAACCAACCCGGGTTTTTGGGGGGTTCCCTTGTTCCCTTCCCTTCACTGAAAAGCCCAGTCAGTGATTGCATCCCAGTGGAAAATGCCCTTGGTAGTTTTTTCACTTTCCCCCAAAACCCAAAAGAGCCCACCCTTTGGGAACTTTTGTTAAACTGCCCTTTATTTGAAAAGGTAAGACCCCCCGCACGGCAGTAAGTTTTTCCTTTTTTGGGTTGGAACCCAAAAAGTGTATGGCCCAATGGCAGCCCACGGGGAAGATTTTTTGGGCCCGGTCCGGAAAAAGGCGGACAAAATTTCCCAAAAACTGGGAAATTCCTTTTTCCTGCAGAGTCCTTTTATGCCCCAGGCAGAGCCCAAAGGGGTTTGCTTTCGCATGAAAACGGCTTTTTTTCTAGAAACACATGCAAAAAATTCCCCTTCTTGTAAAGGGAAACCAGTGTGTCAAACAAAAAAATTTTGATGAGTGAAATGCACTGTTTCGGGTTGGTTTTCAAGGGGTTTTTCCCGCCAAGAGGGGGCCCGCCCCCCATGGTTGGGGCTGCATGGGCAAGTTGAGGGCAGTGGGCAGGGCTGAACTTGAAGCACTAACTGGACCATGATGTTAGGGTGAAGGAGAAGCGGCTGGAAGGGCCCCCTCTAAGCCGGAAGTGGGGGAGCCTGACAGGCAGGCAGGGAGAAGACACAGAGCTAGAGTGAGTCTGAGTCTTTGACCACACAGGCTTCCAAAAGGACAGCAAGCCAAGCTTTCTGACTTTCTTTCCCAGCTGTGTGCTTGGTAGACTGCTCCTAACTGCCGTGCCGGCATTCCATCTCCATGCCCTTCGTAGTGAATCACAGCAGTTCCACAACTCCAAGAGCCAAGCCTGGAATTCCTCCTGAAAGGCTCTTCTATTTCTAAGAAACAAACAATTATTGTGCAGAACTGTGGTACGCGCAAGTACATTCCACTCCAGCCCTTCTTAGTGAGACACAGTGTGGTGCAGCCCAGAGGACAGAGTAGCGGAGGCCTAAACATCCCCCTTAACCCTAACCCTAAGCAACCACCAGCTGTTCCTGAAGAGTGTTTCCATAACTCAATCATCATCATCAATCACAACCTAGCTTTGCAACCAGTAACTTTTCTTGTCCGGCAGCCTTTGTTCCGGGTAAGAGGAAGAAATGATTATAAAATGTTTAAGCACCGAGTGTGCGCACAATGAGTCACACAGCACAGCATCAAGATCCACACAGGGGACTTTCGGACAGGAGTACGCACACACAACAAGGACGTTTCCCTTCTTTGTGAGCCACAGCTGGCAGCCCAGTGGAAAGAGTGGCGGAGGAGACAGAGCTAGGTCTGTGTGAATTACAGGACTCACACAGTCCAGTGTGCGTCAGAGGTCAGAGTATCCACCAAGAACCAAACCTGGAGGCTTCCTTGTCCCCCCCTTCACAGTGCATTGCAGCTCAGAGTGAAAATTAGCGGTAGCGGAGGCAGACAAAACTCCCACACAGCGGCAACACTTCCTGCAGAGAGGCCTGCCTCTTCCCACTAGAAGCGGAGCTCCTGTCTTTCCCTTTCCACAGCCCTTCTTAGTGGTTCACAGACCAGCCCAGACGACAAAGTATGGGACTGGGAAGCCAGAAGGGCAGACTGGAGGAGGTTGAATGAGAAGCAACTTGAAGGCATGCTCAAAGCCGGGGGCTGGTGGAGTCTGAAAAGGCAGGCAGGTTGGCAGAGGGCCGGGCAGGCAGGGAAGCATCTAGTCTGGCTTACAGGTATGTGTGTGTAGCCTAGGCGCATGCTTAGAGGATACCATCCTCCAAGGCTAGGGATTGGGAAGGCACTAAGCCAAAGTGCCAGTAGGGAGGATTGTTTTCCGCCTTGGCAGGCAGAGTTTCTATCGCCACCCCAGGAGACCGGGTTTTGGCAACCAAGGAGATAGAGTGGAAGCAGGAGAACTGGGGGGGTCTATTTGTTTAAGGCTGTAAGGAGGGGAGCTTGCCCCTGATACTCAGTCTTTGAGGTAGGTTGTTGTAAAGTGCTTCCTCACCACTTTGTTAGCAGATTGGCGCCCTAAACCCCAGGGAACGGTGTGAAGCACCAAGGAAGGCAGGTATTTAGGGTCTCTCTCAGACCAGCCATGGCCAACGGGGAAACATTGGGCCAATACAGACAGTCCCTTTCCAAAGACACTTTGAGTGGCCTGCCTGGTTTGGAGACAGGCCAGGGGGGGAAACATTGGGCCAATACTGACCCTTTCCAAAGACACTTTGAGTGGCCCTGCCTGGTTTGGAGACAGGCCAGGGCTAGAAACAATGGGCCACTAATAGTACCCTTCAATTTGTGTGTGAGAGAGAATACAGGTAGGCAGGCAGGCAGGCAGTCAAGCAGGCAGTTTTGCAGGCATTAGGCACTGGAGTCGGCAGGTAGTCACAGGGCCAGGCAGGCAGGCAGGCAGGCAGGCAGGCAGGCAGGCTCGTAGGGCCAAGGGGAGGCAGGCAGGCTTACAGGCGGGGATGGAGGATTGCAGGCAGGAGGTTAGGTTACAGGCAGCAACTTAGTTTCTTGGAGTGTTGGGGTAATCCCAAGATGGAAAGGTTGAAGCGGATGAAAGTCAACCTTTCCACCGTCTCCGGGTCCAGGCGACAGCGGCGCGGCCTCAGGACATCTCCCATGTGGGAGAAGACACGCTCACTCTGGACACTGGTGGGTGGGATAGACAAGAGGTCCAACGCCAGAGTTGAAAGAGCGGGCCCAGAGGTCTGCCTTTCTGGCCCAGTAGTGCAGTGGGTCCGAGCTGAGGGGTTGGAGGGGCTCGGCCATGTACTCCTTCACCATGGTCTGAGCGGGGTCTGCTACTTCTTCTCCCTTGACTCCACTGAGGAGGAAACTGCCATGGCTAGGGCAGAGGCCAGGTAGTTGGCTGCTGGAAAGGAACCTGGTCTCTGGGTGAACGCTCCTGGAGTACAGAGGGATGTGGATCCTTGCGAGGACTCCTCCTCAGCATCGCTCTGCCTTCTGTGCGCCCTCTGAAACACCTGGCCCTCATCGGAGACAGCCCTGACTTGACGGCATAGTTCCGTCTTCCAGGATTTCAGTTCGGCAGTGCTGGCCGCCAGGGAACCCTTGACGCGAGGGTCGCACAGGCAGGCCATCTGGTACACCTTTTCCCTTCTGAGTGGGCCAAGGCGGGTATCCACGCCGGTCAGCAGCCTGTCTGCCAATGCCCCTGCTCTTAGGGAGAAGATTGCCTTCTTCCCAGATACTGGTCTCTAGGCGTTGGCGAAGGGCATTGACCAGGGGGAGAACGTGGCCCAGGCTGGCGTTGTAGCTGCTGAGGACGTGGGTGGTCTCCTCAAAAGGCTGCAGGATACCCGCCATCTGGGAGAGGGTGAGCCACTCGGTAGCACCAAGGTCCAATTCCCTCCCCTCATGCAGGACTGGGGTGGTTGACATGATGTATTCCACCACTTCCTTCTGCTCCACCCGACGCTTGACCATTTCGTGGGTGGAGTTCCACCGGGTGGTCACGTCCTGGATCAGGATGTGCTCCGGTTGGCCCGTCTCCGCCTGCCTCTCACGCATCATCCTGGCTGCCTTGACGCTGCGAGCGAAGTGCCCCATGATCTTCCGACACTTGTCCAGCAAGGCCCTGGTCTCCCTGGTCCCCTCACTCCAGGAGTCCTTTGGT
>JAWVWN010005610.1:0-25561 GCA_037367305.1 Phrynocephalus vlangalii | reverse complement strand
GGGGGGGGTTGTGCCCAAAAGCATCTGGGGCCCCCAAATTTGCCACCCTGAATTACATTCTTAAAACTCCTCATCTTTTCTTTCTTCCACCTGTTCAACTTCTACACTGGTATACCCCTTCACTGGGCCACTTTCTTGAGACTTTGGTTCAGTGTGGTGGGTGTGAGTCATGCCTGGCATAAATACCTGAATGTTTGCATGGATGTCCTTCCAGTTTCAATTGTTAACAGAATAAGCTAATTTTGCTAATATACTTTCCTGTGACTGTCACAGAAATGCCATGGTTTAGCACCACTCTGAAGCCAATAAAAAGTTTGTTTGCATGATTTGGGACTGTTCTTCTGCCTGTACTTTTTTGGAACGTGGACCAAGCCTCTGTTCCAAAAAGCCTCTGTGTATCAATGTTGGTTTCTTGCCATACAACAAAGCATATGGAAAACATCATTAATAGAACTCCACACTCTATTGGACACATAGTTAGCACATTTTATTGCTTCAGCCCAAGACATGTGACACACTACCCACCTATTGTAAACCTGACTGCGATCATTGAAAATCCACGATATGTGGATGCAGGGCGGGTTGGGCCTGGGACACCTATCTGGGGGCTCTTGTACTTACCCCCAGCCTGGCGCTGCCCCTAATGGGCCTGCAAGGGCCTTTCCGGGTCTTTTGGAGGCCCCAAAAGGGCCTCCCTGTGAACCAGAAGTCATTTCTGAGACCTCTGACAGGCCCACCCCCCGTACCTCAGGCCTTTATTATTTTATTTATTTATTATTAAATTTATATCCCGCCCATCTTCCCAAAGGGAACTCTGGGTGGCTAACACAGCTGAGCAAGTCAGCTACTATATCAGATCCTGACATAATGGCCAATGGTCGATGGTTGATGGCGGCAAAAAAAAAAAAAGAGGGCTAAGCTAGGTCACCAAAGGCCTCGCGGAATAGGATAGTTTTCACCGGTCTACGAAAGGCCAGCAGGGACTCTGCAGAGCGCACCTCGCTGGGTAGGATGTTCAATAAAGATGGTGCAGCCGCCTAGAAGGCCGGCTTCGGGTAAGGGATCGCCTGGTCTCTTGGGGGGTTGGAACCCAGAGCGAGTGCGCCCGCAACTGCCGAACTGGTCGGGTCGAAGTTAACCGCTGGGCGATCCGCTCTGCCAGGTAATCCGGGCCCAGGCCATGGAGGGTTTTATAAACTAAAACCAAGACCTTGAATCTGATCCGGGAGGCAACGGGTAGCCAGTGCAGCCGGGCCAGAACCGGGTGATGCGGTCGTAACGACGTGCACCCGCACCAGTCTGGCCGCTGCATTTTGCACCCGCTTGCAAATCGTCGGAGGAGAGTCAAGGGCAACCCCATGTAGAGGGCGTTGCAGTAGTCCAACCTCGAGATCACCAGCACCTGGACCACTGTTCTCAGGGAGTCCCCATCTAGGTAGGGGCGAATCTGGGCAATCTGGCGGAGATGGAAGAATGCGGTCCTGGCCACGGCTGCCACCTGGGCTTCCAGGGACAAGGCCGGGTCCAGGATCACGCCCAGATTCCGAACCCTCTCCGCCAGCTCGAGGGAAACACCCTCCAAACTGGGGAGAGGGCCTCCATACCCAGACGGGGAACTCCCGAAGAACATCATCTCGGTCTTCTCCCTTACCCCAGGGGGTCGTTTTCGTATACTGTGTCCTGCGATATAGCGGGACCATAGTATATGAATGGTGAGATGGGCAGGGGACCACTGTATCCCCTTGGGAGTTTTGAATCAGCAAGCACTGCATTCATTAAATCTTGGAGAATTGAATTTTTATCTCTGCCAGACCATGTTCTGCTGAAGCTGCTGGGTTTGTGAGGCTATGTTTCACAGCCCCTTTTCAGGCAGTCCACAAACTGATTAGATAAGAATTTACTGCCACAATCTGTTTGTAATGCCATGACCTTGTATTTGTAAAGACGCTGTGCCATTTCAAACCATTCTCTGAAGAATGGAAAACACTTGGCTTTTTCCTTAATTATATAGACTCAGGAATATCTGAGTATATATGGGGGCTGGATGCACCGGTCATGTAAGGGTTTGTTTTGGACTGTGCTTACAGATGCCTCTGCCGTGTTGATAACAAACAAGTTATCTTGCAAGTAACCAACTTTTTGTCTTCCTTGGAAAACCTGTATTTGTTCTTAAAAAAACGGGACCCCAATTCATCCTTTACTAGTTTTGGGAACATTTAGCAGTTGTTTTTTAAAGGGGGAAAGGAATATACAAAAAAACCCAAAAATTTTTCCCATTTTCGAGGTTTAAAAAAAACAGTTTAACTTCTCCAAAACATCTGCACTTGGGTTTGCCCACCCAAAGGGTTAACATTCCTGGAATAAAACAAGGTTGGGGGCCTCAAGCAGTTTTTTAAATTATTTACACAATGAATGGATCCTGAGTCAATTATAAAAAATTCCCTGTTGTGTATGCTTATCCCCTGTTTATTTTTAAAAAGGGATATTTTGGTAAATTGCCATTCGGGCTTTTTTTTTGCTTGGCGGGCACACCCCTTTTGGGTTTTTTTTTGTATTTATTTTTTCCCATTTTGCCATTTTAATGTTTTTTTCCACCCCCAAAGATAAAAAACATTTTCTCACCATTTAAATTTGTCTAAACCGCACTCGCTGTTAACAACGAGCAGTTTATTTTTTTACTGGCGTTGACCCTTTCTCTGCCCCACCAGTTGAATTTGGGGAAACTGAACATAAAAATTTTTTAAAATCTTCATTTTTTTAGAGCCTCCTTCCCCAAAATTCCTTCTATAAAAAATTGCCCCCAAAATGGACAATTTTTAAAAAAAAATTAAATTTTCCCTCCCCCATTTTTAAATCCAAATTCGAAACCCTGGTAAAAAAATATTATTTTTTTTTAACTGTTTGGGGCAATGCTTTTTCCGGGACCTGCTTTGCCTAAAACATTTGTCGCAGGAGGCTTAGCCCCAGCTGGCCCTTTGACGTGAGCCTGCCTCAAGGCTTTCCTTTCCCTTTGGACACTGTTTTTTGCCTCCTGAAATGAACAAACTGAATCCCCAAGGAAAGACTGATGACAGAAATGGATTGCTGTCTTTCTTAATACTACTTCATCATTTTTATCTCCTTCAGTTAACGCCCCCTCCCACTTTTTGGGAGACAGATAAGAAGTTTTTAAATTTTTTCTTTCCCCAAGTAATAAAGTTGGTATCATTCAATCTCCCCAAGGACTTTTAAGAAAAAATTTGGCACATAAAATCATAAAATTTGGAAGAGACCTAAAGGGCCATCCGGCCAAAACCCCCTGCCATGCAGGTCCCCCATCAAAATTTTTTTTCCGACATTTTGCCTTTGCACCCCTCTGTTTAAAAAAACCCCCCCAAAAAAGGAGACTCAAAAAAACCCTTTGTGACGGGGATTTTTCCCCTGCCAAAGCACCTCTAATTTTAATAAAGTTCTTCCTAATGTTAAAAATGGAATCTCTTTTCCTGTACAGTTTTTTAAAACCCAAAGCCCCCGAGCCCCAGCCCAGTTTGGCAAAACCTAGGGCACGGATCCCAAAAGGTGGCACTCAGAGGGGTTTTTAGTGGGCGCCCGAATCCCCCCTTTCCCACAGCCACCTGAAATTGGGGTTTTAAATAGCGGGTTTTGGGCCCAACTTTGAAAAAAAAAAAAAATTTGGGTTTTGAATGTATTTGGGAAACTGGGTCTCAACCCTTACAAATATTTAAAACATAGCTTTTAAATTTTCCCAAACCCTTCTCTTTGAAAGGCAAAAACATTTAAACCCCCTAAGCCTTTCCTCAAAAGGACTTTTCCCTTCCAGACCCTAAACCCAATCGGGGTTGGGCCATCTCTTACCAACCTTGGGTTTGTAAACACCTTTTTAAATTGAGGGGGCAAAGAATTGGACAGGCGCGGGTGGGGTCTGTCCAGAAAAAGGGGTGAGGGTTTACTATCATTTCCCCTTTTTGACTAGACACTATGCTTCTTTTGATGAAACCAAAAAACCCAACTTTGGGTTTTCCGGGCCCCACATCACACTGCGACCCAGGTTAAACCCTTGTGACCACCAAGACTCCCAGTTTCCCTTTCACAGGTACTATTTTCCATAAAGGTTATCCCCAAAATATATCTGTGCAATTTCTTTTTTTTTTACCTAATGCAGCCCCTTTACTTTCCCCTCTTTTGAAACCCAAAATTCCGTTAGCTTTAGCCCAGCATGTTTTCTGTCAAAGTCCTTTTTTGCCCATCCTACCCTTTTTTTGGGGGCAGTTTTTTTTTAACCACTTTTCCCGGGGGCACCCCCTTGTGTGCCCCGGAAGGTTGCGGGGTTTTCCCGTGGCGCGGCGTCCCCGGGGAAAGGGGGGGGAAAAGGCAGGGAAAGGAAAAGGCGGGAATGGGGACTGGTTTCCCCTCCGGCTATCGGCCCCGGGTTTTTTTCCCGGGGAAAGAAAAAGCGGCGGACTTCCCGGGCCCGGGAACGGAAAAAAGGAAGGAGGGGGGGGGGAAAAAAAATGGCTCGCAGCGACTGGGAGGGGGGGCCAGGCGGGGAAAGGGTTGCCAAAGGGGGCCCAAAGCGGGGGGGCGGGGGGGACGAGGGGAACCCGGGAAGGGGCAGGGGCCCCTTGGTTTCCTCCCTACCTAAGAACACCTGTGCGCCCCAAAACCCCCCGCGGGGCCAACAACGGGGCATCTTTGGGGGAAAAAGGGACCGGTCGTTTCCCCACCCGCAAGGCGGGGCGGGTGGCCGACGGGCCCGGCCGGTGCAGCACGAAGCCCCTGGGAGAAAAAAGCGGGGCGAAAGAGGGCCCCCCCTTCCGCTGGTCCCGGGGGCCTTTCCCGACTCGGAGGTGGGCCCGGGGCGGCGGAGAAAAAGGCGCTCGGCACAGGGGGCTGGTGTGGGGGGAAACCCGGGCCCCTTTGCTCCCGAAAGGGGCCCGCTTTCCCCCTTCCTGTGCGCCCCGCCCCGCCCCCCTTTTCCCCTTGAAGGACCCGGGCGGACCCCTTGGGGGGGCGCATGGCCCAAAGGGGAAGGGCCCCCCAAAGGGAGGCTGTTGCCCCCGGCCGGGGGAAAACCTCCCCCCTCGCGCGCGGCGTCCCCGCCGCCATTTCCCCCCCCACTGTTCACCCGGGGGTTAGGGAGGAGGAGGAGGGCTGGGGGTGAGCGCTGTTTTTGGTGGCGGCGCAGGGGCGTCGGTGGCCCCCCGGCCCGCGCTGCACCCCCCCACGTGGGCGCCCAGGTCAGGGGGGCAGGGCCGGGGCCCGTGCAGTTTCGCCCTCCAGGGCACCCGCCGAGTGCGCCCCCAGCAGCAGGACCCGACCCCCGGCCCAGGCGCGCCCCCCAAAGCAGCCGTGCCCACGCTTCGCCCAAAGCCCCCCGGACGCCCCGTCACCGGGGAAGGGGCCGCCCCCCGGCCCGGGCCCGGCCCCGCGACCCCCTCCGGGTGGGTGGGGGGGTGGGGTTGGTGTGGGCTGGGGGTCGGTGGGGTGTTTGGGGTTTTCCCTGGGGGGCCGCGGGTGGCCAGCGCCCCCCCCCCCGCGGGACCCCAAGGTTGCCCGCCCGCCCAGCGCACCCGGGAAACCCGGGGGCAGGGCCCATAAATCCCCGGTGAGGGGGGGTGGGGGGGTTTCTGGAGCCAGGGCCTAAATTCAAACCCCTCCCCCCCCCCTTTTTAAATTTTTTTTAAATTTTTCTAAGGGTGGGTGCCTCGTGATTTTTTTTCATCAAGAAAGTGTCCCTTTGGCCCAAAAAAGGGTTTTAAAAACACTGTTGGGGAAAATTTTTAGCAACCCCCCCCAAATTTGGTACCATCTGCATTTTTAAAAAGTAGCTTATTCTTTTATTCCTTCCTCTAAGCCCATTAAAAAAGGGATTAAACAGTACTGGAAAAAGGGGAACAAAACCCTGGGGAAACCCCCACTGGCCCACATCTCTCCAAGCTGAAAAAAAATCCTTTATGACCCCCCCTTTGGGGTTGAAAATCAGTCAACCGTTTACAAACCCACCTAACAGTCCACTATCAATCCCACTTTTATAACTTCTTTGAAAATATAAAAGGGAAACCCTTTTTAAAGGGCCCTTACTGAAGTCCAGAAAAGCGTATCTAAACCCCCGTTTTTGAAAAACCATCTGGGCGGGGCAACACAGGCCCCTATCATCCGGGATCCACCCTGGGGGTTTTGGTGGGGAGGGTTTTGTCAGAGGCAAAGGTGTTCGGGAGGAGGGGTGGGGGGCGACGTTCCCCTTACGCCTTTCATGGCATGTAAAAAGGGCCCCTTTCCCTTAAAAATTCGGGGGCTTGAGACAGTACTGCAGCTGAGTGAAGCTTTTGTTTTGGAACACTCAAACCCCCCAACCCTTTTCTCTTGAGCTGGTGGCTCCCCAAAGGGTCTTCCCCCTTTCCACTCTTCGCCACGGTTCCAGCTTTAAAAAAGAATTTTCTTTATCGGTATTAAACCGCTGGTCCCTTTGTCCCAAATGTTTTGCATTTTTGACAGAGCGGTGCAGAATTTACATTGCTGCAAGTGCAAGTTGGTTGCGCTTTTGGGAAGAGAAGGTCCAGCAGCTAGGGGCTTGTACGGACCACAACATTTTTTTAAGGAGCTTGGGACCCGGTTTTTGGGAAAAGGCGGAATAGACTATGGGGTCCAAAAAAAGGGAAAGGGCACATTCTGGGGATGAAATTTAAAATTCCCCCAACCCAGGATGTAAAAGTATGAGGAATGTGACTCGGGGGAAATAAAAGGCCCGGGGGAAATCGCTCAGAGGGCCCCTTCATATTGCACAACCCAAATTTTTGGGGCTTTTTCCCCTCATCACACCTCTTTGGGGCCCACACCCCGGGGAAAAAAAATTTTTTTCCACCTGGGGGATCTCTCCCTCTTTTATATTGAGGGAGATCCCAAAAAAGGAACATGTAGGTGAGCGGGGGCCTGCAGGAGAGAAGCCCCTTTTGTACTGGGGGGGTTTCCTAAAATTTAAGAAAAACAGAGCAAATGGATTTGGTGGGGGCTTTAAAAAACCAATGGCCCACTTGGCCTGCCAGGTGCCAAGGTTGCAGACATCATGAAAAATTCTAGATAGTTGTTGAGGGGAAACTGGGAAGGAGTTTTTTGGTCAGGGTACACTTTGGGGCCCCAATTTGATTCGGGAAGGCCAAGCAGTCAGTTTTGGAACCCAAAAATTCAGGGTTTTTTGGTAAAAGATTGAAGCCCGGGGCTTAAAAAGGAAAGAAATTTTTTCAGAAGTGCAACCTGTTCCTCTTGCAGGGCCCGCCGGGCAGGCAAAATCAGAAGCCTCAATGCTGGGGTGAGGCTGGGTGTCGGAGGAGGGTTTTAGATTTGCCCAGAAAGTGGAGGACTTTTTGGGAAAACCCAAAAACCTGTTCGGGATGGATGGGGTTGCACTTGAATCATGAGGGGCCCCAGATTGTGGGCACTCAAACCTCAAAAAGGCGGGCAGAGCACCCTTTTTAAAAAAATGTAATACGGGGGAAAGCCGACGGGAACTGAGTGGTATCCGGTTCGGAAACCTCATCCTGGGGGGGAAACGGGGGTTGGGAGGGGGGTAGAGAATAAACATAGAGATGACAACCCGGGTATTAGCACTGGGAGAAAATTGGACTGTGCAGTTTGTCTACTGAAAAAAAAGTTTGTGGGGGAAAAAAAACCCAAGGCGGGCAGCTGTTTTTCCCGGGACCCACTGTACAGGTGCTTCTACCCCCAAATTGCTCGAACCCTTCCGAGCAAAGATGGGAGAACTTGAACTTTTTGGCAGCTAGGGAAAAACTTTAGATATAATACCATAAAAAAAAAACCCTTTGGTGGAAGGGGGAAAAACCGTGGGATACGGGAAATTTCCCCGGGCTAAAAAACTCTATTAAAAGGATAGAGGGGCGGGGTTTTGGGGGGAAAAGGGGCCCATCAAAGTCAAAAAAAAGGGGTAAAACCAGCAGAATGGGAGAGGGACAGAGGGTCGGGACTCCCCCAAAAAGAATCACTGGGGGTTTTAAACTACCAGGTCCCGGGGAGTGATGTAAAATTTTTGGGTGTATTCTATCGACCACCAATAAAAAACTTGAGGGGGCCCTTGAAATAAAGGAAAGGGGAAAATTCAGGGAAAGGGGGGCCAAAGGGGGGAAAGGATAGTAATCTTGGGGGACTTCAATTACCCCCAACATCGACTGGGCCAAATTGCGATTCTGGGAAAGGGAAAGAAAAAACCCGGTTTTCTGGGACGGGTTTTGAATGCCCTTTTCCCAAAATGGCAACTTTTTTTAAAAAACGTTTTATTTAAAGAAATTTTAGAAATTCCCAAAAAAAAGTCAAGCTCAAAACATTAAAAAATTAAAAAAATCTTTCTACTAAAATTTTTGGCTTACCCCCCCGGGTTCCTTCCCGGGGGGTTTTTAAAAGCGTTATTCATCTCCTAGCCTTCCTTTTAGAAAAACCCCTTTATATTTTAAAAAAAAGAATTTGAAAAAAAAGTAGTAATCCTTCGGCTCTTTTCCCTAATCCGGATGGGGTTTTTAAATTTCCTTGCAATAAATCCCCCAATTTTAAGTTTTTAAAATTTTTTGCCAATTTTTTTGGGAAAATTCCCGGGTTTGCCCCTGATCCCTCAGTCGGAAAGTCAGTTTTGGCCAAATTCTGCAAAGTCCAATATTTTCGCCCTCCATTCACCCAAAAATGGTATAAACTTTTTGTTTTCCAAATTTCTGTGCCAGGAAAATTCTTGCCGCTGCTTTTTTGCTTATAAAAAATAGAGTCCTATCTGCCCCTTTTAATTTTTAAATTATCCCCAAACCCTAACAGAAAAAATTAAAGGTCTTTTTGGGGAATGTACATTTTTAAAAATTTTTTGGGGAGTTATCAAAAATCAAGGGCCCAATACTGCTTTCAACTTTCCACACGTCCCCCACTATGTTTAAAAAATTTCCCTTGTTTTCCTTTAAAATTTCCCAGAAAGTGGTCATTTTTCACCCTATACATTTTTGCTAACTTCTTTGGAGTAATAAAACCCCCAAAAACATCTTTTTTCAACAGGTTTTCTTTTATCAAAGTACATGCGGAAAAACTTAAAATTTTCTTTTTTCCACAATCTTTCCCAAAACATCTAAACCCAATATTTTACCCCAAACCATAGCCCATTTTTAAACCTACATTCTTTAACTTGTTCATCTTTTTAAAATTTAACTCCAACAAAAAAAATTAAAATTTAAAATTTGGGCAACAATTTTTTTTTTTGGGCCCATAATTATGGGGCTGGGAACTTTGATTCCTTCTCTCCCCAAAAACCCCAAAATCTTTCTATCTTTTTGAAAAAAATTTTATTTAGTTGATGGGACTGAAACAGCCTGTTAACTTCCCCTTTCAACATTTTAAAAAGACTTCGTCTAGGACCCTTTTTTTTGAAAAGGGAAAAAAACATCACCATAGGTTGGTTCCCCCCTCCTTTTTTATTTAGAGCAAAATTGTCATGGAGCCCCCCCGAGAAAAAGGCAAATCTGGGTCTAATACTGTGTGATAAGAGGGCCTGCCCCGGGGGTTTTGGGAAAAACACTGAGCCTCTGGGAACATTTACCAAGCTGCAATTTTCCCTTTTCCCTGCCCTGTCGGAGGAGAGTGTCAAACAAATCAGACATAAAAACCCTTAATTTTTGAAGGGGGAAACTTTCCCCCCAGATGAGGAAACCCCAGTTTTGAGAGAAATTTGGGAAAGGGGAAGGTTTGAAGAATCCAGTCTTTTCCGAGTGCATTTTGGGGCCTGGGGTTTAAAACAACCTAATTGAGGCCCAGGGACAAATGCAAACCACAAAAAAAGAGACCATTTAAACCCCAAGGGGAAAACCCGGCCCCTTTGGTTAAAAAGAGGGTTTAAAAAGAGGCTCTAAAGCCAAGGGAGGTCCTTTTTTGTAAAAGGAAATCCTCCCCCAAAAGAGGAAAAAAAAAAGGAACACCCAAAAACGGGGCCCAAAAGAAAAGGAAGAAGGGTGATAAGAAGACGGGAAAAAAAGGGCTTTTAGGAACGCATGGCTACAATAAAAAGGGAAATAATTTTTAAGGGTTCTTTAAAAATGTTTTAAGTTGAAAAAAACCCGCCCCGAGAAACCCAGTTTGGGCCCCTTTGGGGTGGGGGTTTTTTTAGGACAAGGGGAGGTTAAGGAGGAAATTGGCATTGCAAGAAATTGAATGAGTTTTTTTTCGTCTGTCTTCCCGACCCGAGGAACCCTTTAGCGGGGTTCCGCTGCGAGCCGCCCCCCTTGACTAAAAGAGAGGAGGTTTTTAGGACTAATCGGAAAATTGAGGATTAAAAGTCACCGGGCCCAGATGGCAACCACCCAAAAGGGGTTAAAAAGGGAACGGGGAAAAGAAATTGCGATCTCTTAACGGGTTAAAATGCAACTTGTCTCTTAAAAAAAGCCCATGCCCAAAAGTAAATGGAAGGGGGTGGCAGGAAAGTCACACCAAAAATTTTTAAAAAAAGGAAGGAGGGGGACCCCGGAAAAATACAGGCCAGTTTCCTTACATCGTCCCCGGGGGAAAATGGTTTGGAAAGCCTCCCTCCAAGAGAAAATCTTAAAAAAACCCTAAAAGAAAAAAACCTTGCTGAGAGAAAATCAGCATGGCTTCTGTAAGGGTAAAACTTGTCTGACAAACCTTTTAGAATTTTTTGAACAGGTCAAACAGGAACATGGATTTGGGTGAACTGGTGGTTTATAGTTATCTGGATTTTCAAAAGGCTTTTGACACAGTCCCTCACCAAAGGCTGCTGAGAAAATTGCACAGTCAGGGGATAAGAGGACAGGTCCTCTTATGGATTGAGAACTGGTTGAGATCCCGGATACAAAGAGTAGGTGTCAATGGGAAATGTTCACAATAGAGAGAAGTGAAAAGCGGTGTGCCCCAGGGCTCTATCCGGGGACTGGGCTTTTTCAATCTGTTCATAAAGACCTGGAGACGGGGATAAACAGTAAGGTGGCCAAAAATTGCAGATACACAAAACTTTTCTGTGTGGTGAAACCAGAGTAGATTGTTGAAAGCTCCAGAAGGATCTCTCCAAACTGGGGGAAAGGGCTGAGAAATGGCAAATGTGTTTTAATGTAACCAAATGTAAAGTAATGCATTTTGGGGGAAAAAATCCAAACTTCATCTATCAATCATGGGCTCTGAATTATCCGTGACGGATCAGGAAAGAGATCTTGGTGTGTTGGTGGACAGCTCCATGAAGGTGTCTCCCCAATGTGTGGCAGCAGTGAAGAAGGCCAATTCTATGCTAGGGATTATCAAAAAGGGATTGAAAATAAAACAGCCAACATTATAATCCCAAATATACAAAACAATAGTAAGGCCCCACCTGGGTATTGTGTACAATTCTGGTCACCACATCTCAAGAAAGACATAGTGGAACGGAAAAGGTGCAGAAGAGAGCGACTAAATGATTACTGGGCTGGGGCACCTCCTAAGAAGAAAGGCTAAAAACATTTGGGCCTTTTAGTCGGGAAAAAAAAGGCGCTTGAGGGGGGATATGATTGAGACATACAAATAATGCAGGGTATGAGTAAAGTGGATAGAGGGAATTTCTTCTTTTTCCCTCCCAAAATACCAGAACTAGGGACATACACTCAAATTGAGTGCTGGGAGAGTAAAAAACTGACAAAGAAAATATTTTTTCACCCACCCCGCTTGTAAGTCTATGGAACTCCCTGCCACAGGATGGGGTGATGGCATCTGGCCTGGATGCCTTCAAAAGGGGATTTGTACAGATTCCTGGAGGAAAAGTCCATCACAGGTTATATCCATGAGGGAGAAACTAGGGTACTTCAAGGGCCAGATGCAGGGGAGTGGTATCAGGAGACAGATATCTAGTCTCATGCGCTCCAAACCATCTGGTGGGGCCGCTGTGAGATACAGGAAGTGGACTAGATGGGCCTTTGGCCTGATCCAGCAGGGCTCTTCTTATGTTCTCTTTTTCCCCTTCCCTTCCATTCCTTCTTGGCCCCTGGGATGCCCATATTATGGTTTTTGGTTCATTTATTCACCTTTATTTTATATATATTTATTTATATATCATTTTGTTTGTGATTTGTTTTTATCAGCTTTTTTTTTTTGTTTTTTTTTTTTTTGTGTTTTTGTTTTTGTTTTTCTTTGCATTTTATTGTTACAGTTGATTTGTAGTTTTCTAGGTTGTTCATTTGTATTTGTATCTGTATTGTGTTCCTCCCTTTTTTTAGCCCCCCATGCTGGCAGGAACTTCAATTCTCGTGGTGTCTGGCCGGGGAGGTACGCTCTGAGCGGGGGGTTTAGTCGGGTAAGAAGAACTCGGGGCAGGCAGCTGATGCCTGTCCTCCGTTCTGATCCCCCGGCTCACCGCCACGTACCTGGGGGGCTTTTCAGCCAGCCCCTCTGGTCTGTCTTGCCTACTGGTCAATGCCAGGTCGGTTCATAATAAAAACCCCTCATCATCCACGATGTGATTGTGGATGAGCGAGCCGACCTGGCCTGTATCAGTGAGACCTGGTTGGACGCAGAGGGTGGGGCTTCTCTTCTCCTGTGCCCCCCCCCAGGGTTTCATGTTCTGGGGGCGGGCAGGTCGGAGGGCCCAGGGGTGTGGGGTGGCCATTGTTTACAGGGAATCCGTTTCTATTAGCAGATCTGCAGCTTTGGTGTGTCCTGGGTTTGAATCCCTTTTATCTATCGGTGGGTCAGCGAGTAAGTTTGGTATTGTGTGGTGTAACCGTGCTCCCCGCAACCCAGCTCAATCCCTTTCCAGAGATCTCGGAGTTCTTTCTCGGCTGCCCTGTTGAAGTCCCCTGTTATTGGTGCTTGAGGACTTCAACGTGCATGCCGAGGAGGAACTCTCTGGTGCGGCTGTGGAATTCATAGAATCAATGACCTCCATGAATCTATCTCGCATGTTGATTGCCCCCCCATAGAGCAGGCAATACCCTGGACCTGGTCTTTTCCTCCATGTCATCAGAGTCTTGTCTGGGGTTGGGGGTATTTTACCCCTCCTGTGTCATGGTCGGACCATCATCTGCTAAACATTCCTTTGTCGATCGCCACCCCACCCCCAGGAGCATCGTCCCTATATTTGGGCCCGCCCCCGTGGGCTCCTGAACCCTGATAGGTTCATGGAAGCCTTCGGGGAGCTTTCGGGGGGTGTAGCCGATGACCCGGTTGATGCCTTGGTGGATAGGTGGTATGAGGGTGTCACCGGGCCGGTTGACGGATCGCCCCCAAACACCTCCTGCCCTGTGGAGACCGCTCTTTGCCGTGGTGTTCGGCTCAGTTGCGGTTGATGAAGCAAGAACGTAGAAGGCTGGAGGCCCTTTGGGGGGGCACATCGGACAGAAGTGAGTACTGCTGCACTTAAGCAGCTGACCAGCCGCTATGTTCATGCGATCAGGGCCACTGAACATCCTCTCCGAGGGCTTCCGGTTTAATGGCCGACTGAACAAGACGCTAGGGGAGTTTCCTCCGTGGAATCCCCAGAGCGCACAGGGGGTTTTAAAGAGGTTCGCGAAGACTACGGGGCCTTTCCATTAACCTCAAGGGGGGGGCCCTTGAGGGTTTGGGTTTATCAGCGTTGCCTTTTGCGACTCTTCTTCCCCCCGATCTGGAGGGGTTGGGGGGAAGGGATCGATTTTGCCGCACTTTACAATCGCAAACCCTGTGTCTGCGAAGTCCCCACAGTCTTGGCAGAAGAGCCATTAGCCTCCAAGGATTTTAAACAAATCGTTTCTATCGGAGGAGAATCAACAGGCTGTTAAACGGCTAATTAGAAGAAAAAGATCACACCCGAAAGAAACGTGAGTCTGCTTGTTAGTTTGGGGATCTGTTCGGAGCGTGGTGGAGAGCAGCCGTAACTCCCCTTCGTGAATGCAAATCGAAACCAATCGGTGGAGGTGGAAGAGAAACCCCTTATTTGCAAAGTGAGTTTATTAATTAATATTTAAATTGAAGGGAAAAAATAATGGGACCTGGAGAATCCTGATCGTGAAGTCTGTAGCTCGGGACTGGCGTTTTGAAGTCCCCCCCACTCTTTTTTGTGAAGAGGACGGAGTGAATAGTGAATAGAGGAGAGCGGGGGGTGGAAGGGGGATTTTTAAAAAAAAACTCGGGTGTTTGAAGTTACTCCCCCCTTACTGATTTTACACTTCCAAAGTTTTTGATTAACGAATTCCCCCTCCCCTTTTTTCTTGCGGAGGACTGGATATTTAGAGGGATTTGAGTGGCGGACAAGGTGGTGTGATTTTACATTTCAAAGGATTCCACCAGAGCCGGCTGGAAAGCCTCCCCCCTTTTGAGGGGGATGTTTTGGAGTTGTTTTTTGGGAACAGCTTAGGAGTTATTGCAAACTGGAGCTATTGTTATTTACTCTTTCCTAACTGGATTAGACCTTTTGAAGAGGTTGAAGATTTATAAAATTTTTTTGGATGGGGAAAAACTTTTTTAAACAACTCTTTGTTACAGAGAAGCAAAACATTTGGATTAAGCTGTGAATAAGCTGAAGAATTGCTCCAATTTTTCTCTCAACTCTTAATCTTTAAAGGTTTTTTTTTTTTTTGGTCTCATTTTGTTTATTCGTTGCAGTAGAAACGAACTTAATTGCTGCGTGTCTTCCTTTGAGGCTCCCTCTGGTTTCAAGGACATAAGAGAGAACCCCAAAAAGATAAGGTCTGTGCTGCCCACCTGGATTGAGAATCCATCCTTAGGTTGGAGCGCCATCTGGTGGATTTTAAAAATTATCGTATTGACACTGGTTAGAAAATTCATTTTTATGTTAGAGCGCCATCTGTGGATTTGGAAAATTATTGCATATAAAATTTAATTTGAATGTTGCATTGAATGGGAAAGTGTCTGACTATATAGAAAATTTGATAAAATTTGATAAATTGTTATAAAAATTTTATATTTGGATAATTAAAAGTTAGAGAGGTTAAAATGAAGTTAGAATAAGTAAACTTAACATCACTGATGGTAATTGGTTGAATATTAATCAATATCAATTAAGGGAGTATTAATAGATTAACTCGATTGGTTGAAGGTTATCGTGGTTTAAATTTAATGAATTAACTTTAATACGTGGTTAAAAATTTTGTCCTATCGGAAAAGAAGTTAATAAAAAATTGTGATGGCAGGAAAAAGAAGATGACACCTTTAACACAGAGAAAGAAATTCCAGACAAGAGGAGGGCAAAGAATGGGAAGGATTAATGATACATATAAGGAGAGAATTTTGAAAAAAGTGAACAAAGTATGGATCAGAAGTTTCAGAACTAAAGGAAGACATGCAGAAACAAATTTAAAAAGGCAGTCGGGGAGCTCTCAGCTCAAGTGAAGGACTTAACGGTGAAAACAAAGATATAGAAGTTAAAATGAAGAAAGTGCAGACAGAGGTTAAACAATGCAGAGAAGAAACAGAGAGGGAAAAGAAAGGAGTGTCAGAAGTACAGAATACGCAAAGGAGAATGGCTGAGGGGCTTGCTTTTCTTGAAATGAGACAAAGGCAACAGAATATCGTTTTCCGTTTGATTCCATGGGAGGAAGGAGAAGATATTAAGGCCAAAGTAATAACGGAATTGGCGAAGTGGCTTGGATGGCAAGAACAGGAAGTAGCTGATGCAATCTCTCAAATGTTCAGAATTGCAGTTAGATCAAAGAAACTGAGAGCGAAGAAGACACCCGGTGACGTTTTTTGTATCATTGACATCTATGGCCGTGCGAGATAGAATCTTGAAACATAGCTATGATAATCGGTTTGTGTTGATGGACAACAGATTCTGATATACAAGGAGATTCCTCTCCATTTCTTGAGAAGAAGAGGAAGTTATAAATCTCTGGCAGAAACGCTGAGAAGAAATGGTTTGAGATTTCGCTGGGAGTTCCAGAAGGTCTATCTTTATCTACAAGATGAAAAGATTTAAAAATAATATCTGAGTCGGAAATAGGGAAATTTCTGAGAAAATATGGAGAAGAGCTTGGGTACAGGAAACCATCGAAAGAGGGTGATAAATCACCCGAAGAAGAAGAAGAGGAAGAAGAGGAGGAGTTAGAAAATCTCTGAGGGGAAGAAGGTAAAACGGATTTAGCTATGGCCAATATTTGAATAGAGATTGATAAAAATATATTTAATTTCAAATTTACAATGGCGCTGAGAGCACTGACTTGGAATGTTAATGGTCTGAATGAAAAGACCAAGAGAAACGAATTACGCACTTATTGAAGAAAGAAAATCTGGACTTGATTTGCCTGCAAGAAACACAATGTTGCAATGAAACATACGAAGATTCTAAAAAACAAATTTTGGGACAAGAATTTGTATCGTCTGATAAATTGAAAAAAGAGGAGTGGTGATATATGCAAAACATAAATTGGAACTTTAAATTGATTAAAGAAAGATGAATAGGGAAGATTTCGATGGTACAAATCACTGGCAATCTGAAAATTTTTTTTTTTTGTAGGCATTTATGCACCAAATGAAAGGAAATCAGAATTTTACAGAGAGGGGAGAACAAAAATTGTTAGATTATAATGGATGAAAAACTCTTTCTATGGGAGGGCTGTAATGGTGTAATGATGCCAGATTTGGATAGATCTCAGAAAAAGAAAGGTTCAGAAAGGGAAATTACCAAAATTCTTTTTATGACTTAGTTGAAAATTTTGGATGGACCGATAATTTGGAGACTGAGACATCCAATGGAAAAACAGTTTACCTTTTTTTTTGAACCGAACCAGAGTTGGGTGGGGATTGATTATATATTTGTCCCTAATGATGTCTCACATAGAGTGACAAAGTGGAAATTTTACCTAAAACGATCTCAGATCATAATGCAATGGTGTGGAAATTAAAAACAAAATGCAAGGATTAATACCGTTGGAGGTTGAATGAAAGTTTTTCTGGATGAGATTGAGACTTTGCAGATAGCGAAAAAACCTTCAGAGACTATTTGAAAAATAACTGGAGAGAGAAACACCAACAAATGTGGTATGGGATGCTAGTAAGGCTGTCATGCGAGGCCTCTTATTCAAAGAAATGCGTATCAAAGAAACAGAAAGAAAAGAAGCAAAATGAGATTTTAAAAGAACTGGTAGAGACAGAGAAGAAACTGGTGGAGAAGCCAAAAGGGAACCCGAAATGGATTCAAAAATTAAAGATGCTTCAAACTCAGTTGTCAATGATTATCAATCAATAAATTGAGTGGAAGGTAAAAATGATGAGACAAAGAAATTTTGAATCGGCAAATAAAGTAGGGAAGGTTGTTGGCTTGGCAGCTGAAATGGAAGCAAAAACAAAAGGTTGTGAACAAATTAGTAGTAGACCAAAAATTAGTGAAGATCCAAGAGAAATTGAAAGGTGTTTCGGATTTCTATAGAAATTTATATACGAAGAAAAAAGAAAATCCGGAACAGATTGACAGATATTTTAAAAAGAATGGATTGAAAAAAATCTCAACAAACCAAGTGTCGATATTGAGTGAGAAAATTACCCCACATGAAGTACAAAGTGCAATAGAGAGGGGGGAAAATTGGAAAATCACCGGCCCAGACGGTTGACTGCAAAAAATTTTAAAAAATTGTCAGAAGAAATGTTACCAATAATGGTGGAGGTTATGAACGAAGTTCTAGAAAAAGAGTCCTACCTAACACCTGGAAGGAGGCGTATATAACACTGATTCCAAAGGAGAACTCAGATACAACAGATGTTAAAAAATTATAGGCCTATTTCCTTTTGAATGGAGACTACAAATTTATTTGCCGATGTTTTGGCTAATAGTTAAAAAGGGTTTTAAATGAGATATTACACAAAGATCAAGCGGGGTTTCTTCCTGGCAGACTGATGAAAGATAACATGAGAAATATAATTGATATAATAGAGTATCTAGAAGTCAGGAAAGAGAAACAAGCTGCTTTGATATTTATTGATGCTGAAAAAGCCTTTGATAATGTCTCTTGGCAATTTATGAAGAAGAATTTGGAAAATATGGGAGTGGGAACAAAGTTTTGGAACGGTGTTAATGCAATATATAAGGAACAGAAAGCAAGTTCATGGAAGCCTTCGGGGAGCTTTCTGGAGGTGTAGCCGATGACCCGGTTGATGCCTTGGTGGATAGGTGGTATGAGGGTGTCACCGGGCCGGTTGACCGGATCGCCCCCAAACACCTCCTGCCCTGTGGAGACCGCTCTTTGCCGTGGTATTCGGCTCAGTTGCGGTTGATGAAGCAAGAACGTAGAAGGCTGGAGGTCATTTGGAGGGCACATCGGACAGAAGTGAGTACTGCTGCACTTAAGCAGCTGACCAGCCGCTATGTTCATGCGATCAGGGCCACTAGAACATCCTACGTCTCCCTGAGAATTGGGAGGCCTCGAACCACCAGGCGGAGCTCTTCCGGGTGGTTCAGGATCTCTCCAATCCCGGTCAGCTTGGGCCGCCTCCTATTTGAGTTCACTAGTGAGCAGTTTGCAGCCTATTTTAGATCAAAATTGGGGCCATCCACTCCGATCTGCCCTCCGGCTGCTCTAGTTCATCCCCTGAGATCCCCGGGGCCTCACCCCCTACGTCTACTCGCCTGGTGGAGTTTCGGCTGGTGTTTCAGTGGAGGCCTCCGGAGTTATGGCTTATCGCCGGCCGGCTGCTACCTTTTTCGACCCTTGCCCAGCTTGGCTTCTAAAATCGGCCGGAGGGAAAATGCCAGAGTGGGTTTCGGCTATTGCCGCGGCCTCTTTAGGGAGGGTATCTTCCCTCTTGCTTGAAAGGGACTGTGGTGAAAAAGCCTAGCATTTAAAATTCTTTTTGAACGCTTTTTTTGGGGTGGGAGAAGCTTGTTTAATATAAAAAAATTCAAAAAATTTGTAAATTGTTTTAATTTGATTTTTGGGTAATTTAAAGTTAGAAAGGAAAAAAGGAAGTTTAAATAAGTAAATTGAATTCATTGAGGGTAAATAGGTGTTATTAATTATTGGAGTTTTAAATTGGTTAATTTGATGGTTGAAGCTTTTTATTATTTTTGATTGAATCAATTTGAATCAATCTCAATTTGTGTTTAAAAATTTGTGATTAAATTGTGCTCCTTTGGGAAAAAGAAGTTAATTAAAACTGAGATGGCAGAGAAGAAGTGACACCTTTAACACAGAGAAGAGACCCCCAGACAAGAGGAGGGCAAAGAATGGGAAGGATTAATGATACACATAAGGAGAGAATTTGAAAAAAGTGAAGAAAGTATGGACAAGAAGTTATCAGAACTAAAGGAAGATATGCAGAAAACAAATTAAAGAGGCAGTTGGAGAACTATCAACTCAAGTGAAGGATTTAACGGCGAAAACAAAGAGTATAGAAGTTAAAGTGAAGAAAGTGCAGACAGAGGTTAAACAATGCAGAGAAGAAACAGAGAGGAATAGAATAGGAGTAACAGAAGTAAAGACTACACAAATGAAATTGGCTGAGGAGCTTGCTTTTCTTGAAATGAGGCAACGGCAACAGAATCTTCGTTTTCGACTGATACCATGGGAGGAAGGAGAAGATATTAAGGCCAAAGTAATAACTGAACTTGCGAAGTTGATTGTGTTGCAAGAAGAAGAAGTAGCTGTCGCAATCTCTCAAGTGTTTAGGATAGTAGTTAGATCAAAGAAGTTGAGAACGAAGAAGACACCAGGTTATGTTATTGTGTCAATGAAATCTATGGACGTGAGAGATAGAATTCTGAAACATAGTTACGATAACAGATTTGTGATTGAAGGACAACAGATTCTGATATATACGGAGATCCCTCTTTATTTTTGAGAAGAAGAGGAAGTTATAAACCTCTGGCAGAAAACATTGAGAAGAAATGGTCTGAGATTTCGCTGGGAGTTTCCGGAAGGCCTATCCTTTATTTACAAAATGAAGAGGTTTAAAATAACATCTGAGTCGGAGATAGGCAAATTTCTGAGAAAATATGGAGAAGAGCTTGGGTACAGGAAACCATTGAAAGAGGGGGATAGATTACCTGAGGAGAAGGAGGACCAAGGTTCAAGAAGAGGTGAGGGTGAAGAAGAAGAAGAGGAAGAAGAGGAGGAGTTAGAACTCTCTGAGGAGGAAGAAGGTAAAGCGGATTTAGCTATGGCCAATATTTGAATAGAGATTGATAAAAATATATTAATTTGAAATCTGCAATGGTGCTGAGAGTATTAACATGTAATGTTAATGGTCTGAACGAAAAGACCAAGAGAAACAGGATTACGCATTTACTGAAGAAAGAAAACTTAGACCTGATTTGTCTGCAAGAAACACATGTTGCAATGAAACACATGAAGATTCTAAAAAACAAAATTTTTGGGACCAGAATTTGTATCGTCTGATAAACTGAAGAGGAGTCGTGAT
The DNA here is from genome assembly GCA_037367305.1 of Phrynocephalus vlangalii. Taxonomy (NCBI): domain Eukaryota; kingdom Metazoa; phylum Chordata; class Lepidosauria; order Squamata; family Agamidae; genus Phrynocephalus; species Phrynocephalus vlangalii. The sequence continues at coordinate 5,203 of JAWVWN010005610.1, read as the reverse complement.
ATAAGCAAAACATAAATTAGAACCTAAGTTGATAATGAAAGATGAAGATGGAAGATTTTTGATGGTGCAAATTACTTGGCAATCTGAAAAATTTTTCATCGTAGGAAATTTTGCACCAAATGAAAGGAAATCAGAATTTTACAGAGATTTAGAACAAAGACTGCTAGATTATATGGACGAAAAACTCTTTTTGATGGGAGACTGTAATGGAGTAATGATGCCGGATCTGGATACATCCCAGAAAAAGAAAGGCTCAGAAGGGAAATTACCAAAATCCTTTTTTGACTTAGTTATAAGAACATATAAGAACATAAGAAGAGCCATGCTGGATCAGGCAAGGCCCATCTAGTCCAGCTTCCTGTATCTCACAGCGGCCCCACCAGATGCGTTTGGGAGCGCATGAGACTAGATATCTGTCTCCTGATACCACTCCCTGCATCTGGCCCTTGAAGCACCCTGGTTTAAAGCCTAGAGATTACACATCTCCATCATGGTTTGTAACCCGTGATGGACTTTTCCTCTAGGAATCTGCCCAATCCCTTTTGAAGGATCAGGCCAGATGCCATCACAACACCCTGTGGGCGGGAGTTCCATGGGACTTACAACGCGCTGGGTGATAAAAATATTTTCTTTTGTCATTTCTTACTTTCCCAGCACTCAATTTGAGTGTATGTCCCCTAGTTCTGGTATTTTGGGAGAGGGAAAAGAGCTTCCCTCTATCCACTTTACTCCTACCCTGCATTTTTTGTACGTCTCAATCATATCCCCCTCAAGCGCTTTTTTCCCAGACTAAAGAGGCCCAAATGTTTTAGCCTTTCTTCATAAGGGAGGTCCCCCAGCCCAGTAATATTTTAGTCGCTTCCTCTTCTGCACCTTTTCCAGTTCCACTATGTCTTTTTGAGGTGCGGTGACCAGAATTGTACACAATACTCCAGGTGGGGCCTTACTATTGTTTTGTTTTAAACGGCATTTAATGTTGGCTGTTTTATTTTCAATCCCTTTTTGATAATCCCTAGCAGGGAAAATTGGCCTTCTTCCCCGCTGCCACACATTGGGGAGGAACCTTCATGGAGCTGCCCACACACACCAAGATCTCTTTCCTGATCCGTCACGGATAATCCAGAGCCCATGAGTTGATAGATGAAGTTTGGATTTTTTGCCCCAATATGCATTACTTTACATTTGGTTACTTTAAAAAACGCATTTGCCATTTCTCAGCCATTCCCTCGTTTGGAGAGATCCTTCTGGAGCTCTTCACAATCTTCTCGGGTTTTTTTACCACAGGGAAAGTTTTTGTGTCATCGCAAACTTGGCCACCTCACTGTTTTTTCCCTGTCTCGAGGTCATTTATGAACAGATTGAAAAGCACCCGGTCCCAGGACAGAGCCTGGGGCACACCGCTTTTCACTTCTCTCCATTGTGAAAATTTCCCATTGACACCTACTCTTTGTTTCCGGGATCCAACCAGTTCTCAATCCATAGAGGACCTGCCCTCGTACCCCCTGACTGTGCAATTTTCTCAGCAGCCTTTGGTGAGGGACTGTGTCAAAAGCCTTTTGAAATCCAGATTGGACTATATCCACCGGTTCACCCAAATCCACGTCCCTGTTGACCTTTTCAAAAAATTCTAAAAGGTTTGTAAGACAAGATTTACCCTTACAGAAACCCATGCTGATTTTCTCTCAGCAAGGTTTGTTTTTTATGTTTTTTTAAGATTTTCTCTTGGATGAGGCTTTCCACCATCTTCCCTGGGGACAGATGTAAGGCTAACAGGCCTTTTAGTTTCCCGGGTCCCCCCCCTTTCCCTTTTTTTTAAAAATTGGTGTGACATCTGCTATCCCCCAGTCCTCCGGCACTGTGGCCGTTTGAAGAGACAAGTTGCATTAAACCGTTAAGAGATCTGCAATTTCATTTTCAGTTCCCTAATAACCTTGGGTGGATGCCATCTGGGCCGGTGACTTGTTAATCCTCAATTTATCAATTAGTCCTAAAACCTCCTCTCTTTTAACCTGTTTTTTGATTTAATTCTTTAGTAAAGAGGGGCGGCTGAGGCAGCGGAATCCGCTCAAGGCCCTCTGTCGTGAAGACAGACGAAAAGAAACTCGTTCAATTTCTCTGCAATGTCCAAGTCCTCCATAACCTCCCCTTTTCCTCCCTTACCATCCAGAGGCCCAACTGGTTTTGGCAGGTTTTCTACTTCTAAATATTTAAAGAAGCTTTTATTATTACCCCTTTTTATTGCTGCCATTCGTTCCTCAAAGTCTTTCTTTGCCTCCCTTATCATCTTCTTACATTTCTTTTGCCAGAGTTTGTGTTCCTTTTTATTTTCCCCATTTGGGGAGGATTTCCATTTACAGAAAGACCTTCCTTGTGCTTTAGAGCCTCTCTAACTCACTCGTTTTAAACCATGCCGGTGTCCTCTTGGGGCTTAAATGAGCTCTTCTTTCTTTGTGGTATGCACTTGTGCTGGGCCTCTATTATTGTTGTTTTAAAAAGGCTCCATTTCACTTGAAGAGATTGGATTCTTCTAACCCTCCCCTTCAGTTTCTCTCTAACTAGTTTCCTCATCTGAGGGAAGTTTGCCCTTCGAAAAACAAGGGTTTTTATGTTGATTTGGTTGACACTCTTCCTCCCACATGGGATTTGGAAAGGTAATTGCAGATGGTCACTGTTCCCCAGAGGTCAGTGACATTCACATCCTGATGAGGTCCTGAGTATTCACACAATATTTGATCCAGAGTTGCCTGTTCTTGGGGTGGGCTCCATGACAAGTTGCTCTAAGGCACAGTCATTCAGCAAGTCGAGAAAAACCCAGTTTCTCTTTTCTTGCCCGGAGCTGCATTGGCCCAGTCAATGTGGGGATAATTAAAGTCCCCATGATTACTATCCTATCCTCTTAGCCACCTCCATGATTTCTCTCCCCATTTCAAAGGTCCCCCTCAAGTTTTTGATCTGGTGGACGATAGAATACTCCAACTATCACATCATCTTTGGACTGCTAGTTTAACCCACAGTGATTCTATGGTGGAGTCAGACCTCTGTCAGTCTCCATTCTGCTGGATTTTACGCCTTCTTGACATAGATGGCCACTCCTCCTCCAACCCCCCCTCTCTATCCCTTCTATAGAGTTTATAGCCTGGGATTGCTTTTATCCCATGGTTCTCCACTTCCACGGTTTCTGTTATGGCTATTTATATCAATGTTTCCCTAGTGCCAAGTGTTCAAGTTTCTCCCATCTTTGCTCGGAGGCTTCGAGCATTGGCGTAGAAGCACCTGTACAGTGGGTCCCAGAACAGCCCCTGCCCTCGTTCTTTTCCCCCACAGCTTTTATTTTCAGTAGACAAACTGTCACATTCCGTTATTCTGCCCGTGTTAATAATTGCTATGTCATTCTTTGTGATTCTCTAACCTCTCCAACCTATTCCCCGAGGGTGAGGTGTTCCCAACCGGATGCCACTCAGCTCCTGTCGGCTTTCCCCCAGTTATCAGTTTTAAAAGCTGCTCTGCTGCCTTTTTGAGGTTGAGTGCAGCAATTGGTCCCCTCATGATTCAAGTGCAACCATCCTCCTGAACAGGTTTGTTGTCCCAAAATGTTCTCCAGTTCCTGACAAATCTAAAGCCCTCCTCTCGACACCATCGCCTCATCCACGCATTGAGGCTTCTGAGTTCTGCTGCCTGGCGGGGTCCTGCACGAGGAACAGGTAGCATTTCTGAAATGCTACCTTGGAAGCCGGGGGCTTCAATCTTCTACCTAGCAACCTGAATTTGGCTTCCAAGATGACCGCTTGGCCTTCCCGACATCATTGGGGACCAACGTTGTTACCATGACCCCTGGCTCCTTCCCAGTTCTCTCTAACAAGCTATCTATATTTCTGGTTATGTTGCAACCTTTGCACCCTTTTTCACTAGTTGAAAATTTTGGATGGACTGACATTTGGAGATTGAGACACCCAATGGAGAAAAAAGTTTACTTTTTTTTCTGAACCAAATCGTAGTTGGGGAAGAATCGATAACATAATTGTTCCTAATGATATTTCACATAGAGTGAGGAAAGTGGAAATTTTACCTAAAACGATCTCAGATCATACTGCACGGGGGATGGAAGTGAAAACAAAACTGCAAGGATTTATACCGCTGGAGATTTAATGAATTTTTATTGTATGAGACAGAGACTTTGCAAATAGCGAAAGAAACTTTTAGAGACTATTTGGAAAATAATTGGAGAAGAGAAACACCAACAAATTCTGTATGGGATGCGAGTAAAGCTGTCATGCGAGGTCTCTTTATTCAGAGAAATTCGTATCAGAAGAAACAGAAAGAAAAAAAGAAATATGAGATCTTAAAAGAAATGGTGGAGACAGAGAAGAAATTGGTGGAAAAGCCAAAGGAACAGAAATGGACTCAAAAATTAAAGATGCTCCAAACCCAGTTGTCAATGGTTATCAATCAAGAAATTGAGTGGAAGGTTAAGATGATGAGACAAAGAAACTTTGAACCGGCAAACAAAGTAGGGAAACTGTTGGCTTGGCAGCTTAAATGGAAGCAAAAACAAAAGGTTGTGAACAAATTAGTAGTAGACAAGAAATTAGTGGAAGATCCAAGAGAAATTGTAAAGGCGTTTTGGAATTTTTACAGAGATTTATATATGAAGAAAAAAGAGGATCCGGAACAGATTGATAGATATTTAAGAGAGAATGGATTGAAAAAAATTTCAACAAGCCAATTGTCGATATTGAGTGAGAAAATTGCCCCACATGAAGTACAAAGTGCAATAGAGAGGGCGAAATCTGGAAAATCACCGGGTCCAGATGGCCTGACTGCAAAATATTATAAAAAATTGTCAGAAGAAATGTTACCAATAATGGTGGAGGTGATGAATGAAGTGTTAGAAAAAGGAGTTATACCTAATACCTGGAAGGAGGCGTATATAACACTGATTCCAAAGGAGAAACTCGGATATGACAGATGTCAAAAACTAGAGGCCCATTTCCCTTTTGAATGGAGATTATAAATTATTTGCCGATGTTTTGGCCAATAGATTAAAAAGGGTTCTAAATGAATTGCTACATAAAGATCAAGCGGGGTTTCTTCCTGGCAGACAGATGAAAGACAATATGAGAAATATAATTGATATAATAGAATATCTAGAAGTCAGGAAGGAGAAACAAGCTGCTTTGATATTTATTGATGCTGAAAAAAGCCT
>JAWVWN010005608.1:0-19978 GCA_037367305.1 Phrynocephalus vlangalii | reverse complement strand
ACAGCAGCAGGTAAGAAATTTGCCCTTCTCTTCCCCCCCCCCACCCCCGCTCAAGGTTTCAGGAAGACAGCTGGTTCTCTGCTGTCAGTCCAAATATTTACTTCCCTTGTGGAGTCAACGCTTTTAAATGTAGCAAGCACCCATGAACCAAAAGCTCCCAAGAAGCATTTACCTTTTAGCATGGAAATCCACTCACTCCCATTACAGAGATACAGTCCTTTCTGGGCAGATTAAACCGAAGGGCCCACTTTCATCTTGGTGCAAGGAGGGGGGACCCAAAAAGTCCCCTTTCATGTTGTTCTGAAAATGACAAAAATAAATAAAAAAATAAATAAAAAATAAATAAATCAAAAAAAATCCAACCCTAAAAGGGTGTTTGGGTGTGAAAACAATGAAAATTCACTACTGGCTGTATAAAATTTTTATTTATTTATTTTTATATATTTTTTTATTTTTAAATATATTTATATGCATGTTGGGGTGGTTTTCGGGTTTCTTCCCGTGTAAAAAATTGGGTTTGTTTTGGCGACTTTTCGCGAGGTTCATCGTCTCTTAGGCGGGTGTTCTGTCTTCTGTTTCTTGAAGCAATTTTGATTCAGTTGAAGTCCTTCATAAATACTGCGGGGGGGTTGGGGTTTGCTTGGTCTGTTGTGATTGTAGTTCCTTTGTTCTTTTGTGATTGCTTTTGGGGGCTGAGGCGATGTTAAGGGATTAAACTGCTGGGGGGTTAGGGCTGCTAGGAAATCCTGGTGGGTGAGGGTGCTGGATGTGTGTCTATCAGCTTTTGTTTTTTAAACGACCTTGGTGTGGGCGTTTGGCGAAACCTGGGCTTTGGTGGAGTGGGGTCCTGTGTCTTGTGAATTCTTTTGGGGTTGGCTACGTGTTGTGGTCCCCCAAATTTTTTTTTTGGCGTGTGAAATTTGTGCTCCATGGGTGACTGGAGTGGGTGTGCAGTGATGGTGCAGCGTGGTTTTTGTTATTGGATGGTGGTTTCGTTTCACTGGGGGAAGGGTCTGGGTTTGTGTTTGGGGTGGATGGAAGGTGTGGCATTTGTGTCCTTTTGGACCTGGTGTCGTCTTTGGACAGAGGCTGTCTGTTGACCAGGTGTTTCGATGTCAGGCAAGGGGGGTGTCATCCGTTATTATGTTTTTTGGGGTTTTTCTTATTTCAATGGCTTCCATGATTTTTCGACTGTTGAAGTGTTCGTTTGGAGATGAGTTTGGTTCTTTCAAAATCAATTTTGACCTTTTTTTTTATGTGCTGGAAGAGAGAGAAGATTTTTCTTCTTTTTACGGGTTTCTTGTGTCTGCGTGCGTGCGCTTATTCCCCTGTTTGTTGCCCGATGTATGGGCTGGGAGATTTGCAGGTTTTTGTAGACCCCTTTGGTTTTTCTAGCCAATCTTGTCTTGGGGTTTTTTAAAAATGTTGGTTTTTTTTGGTCGGTGCAAAGGGCTGTTTGATTTGTGTTTGTGGAGAATTTTTGTTTTTGTCTGTGGTGCCTTTGATGAAAGGGGGGAGGGCAGTCCCGTTGTTCTTTCTGTTTTTGGTTCTTGGGGGGGGTTTTTTTTGGATTAGTTTGGTGATGGTTTTTTTTTTGGAAATCCGTTCGAATTTAAAAAATTGAGAGAGGTTATTCAGTTTTTGGTGGTTTTTGTCAGCGAGGCGTTTGGTTCTGGAGATGGGGTTTTTGCACGGAGTTGTCTGTCAGGGGGGTGGTGTGATTGTGAATTTGGTAGGGGTTTTTTATGTGTTTTTTTTCTGGTAGATGGTATGCCCTAGGAGCCGTGGGTTTTTTTGTAGTTTTGGACGTCCGGAAGGGAAGTTGGTTGTTGGCTTCTTTTCCATAGTAAATTTGTTTTTTTGGGGTGTGGCTGTTGAGATGTGTGAGGAAGTTGTTATTTTATTTTTCCCGTTGGCCAGATAAAAAAGGTGTGTAAAATATCTGAGCCAGAGTTTGGGTTTTTGTTCGGCTTTTGTAACGGTTGGTTTCAAAGTGTTCCCTATTAGGTTTGCGTGGGCGGTGAGAGGGGTGATCCATGGGGCTCCCTTTATTGTTTGTATCTTGTCCATTGTGGATGAAGTTTTGTGTTGGTTAGGGGTGGTTGGTCAGATCTAGGATGTCTTGGGGGGGTTTATTTGTTGTGGGTAGCTGTCAAGGTTCTTGAATGGGATTGTTTGGAAAAGCGAAACAACATCGAAACTCACGAGTAGGTCTTTTTGGTTGAGGTCTTTTTTTCTTTATAATTTTTGAAGTGGAAACGAGTTTTGTACGTATGAAGTGTGGATTCTGCATGGGCTGGGGTTGTTTGGCAAGAAATTTGGCGAGGGTTTTTGTAGAGGTGAGCCCATGGAGTGACTATGGGTCTGAAGGTGTTCCTTCTTTTTGAAACTTGGGGGGGCCGTAGATTGGGGCTTGGGGTGATTTTTCTCTGGGGGTGATGTTTTGGTTGATTTTTCATTAAGGGAGGGCTTTTATTTTGGCTTTTGGGGGTTTTTTCCCGGTGGGGTGGGGTCTGTGTTCAAAGGGATGTAAGGGGCTTGTGTAGCTTTAAATTTTTCCCAAAAAATACAAAAGGAGAATAAGCGCAGACGCAGAACACAAAAACGCATCAAAAAAAAAAGAAAAATCTTCCTCTCTCTTCCAGCACATAAAAAAACAGGTCTGAAATTATTTTTAAAAAAACCAAATCTCTCCCCAAAACTGAACACTTCAACAGTCGAATAATCATGGAAGCCCTTTTAAATAAGAAACACCCAAACAAATGAATAAACGTGAGACACCCCCCGCTTGCCCGACATCTGGAAACTAGCCTGGTCAACAGCGGCCTCTGTCACAAAAAATGACAAGGTCCAAAAAAGGACAAGTGCCACCCCCTTCCATCCCCACCAAACACAAACCCAGACCCTTCCCAAAATTTTAAAAAAAACCACAATCCCAAAAACAAAACCCCGACTGCACCATTACTGCTCACCCCCTCCGTCCCCATGGAGCACATTACCAGCCAAAAAAAAATTGGGAGACCACAGACGTAGCCCGACCAAAAAGAATTCACCAAAACAAGGAAACCCCCCTCCCCAAAGCCAGGGATGCTGCCAGAACGCCCATCACCAAAGGTCGTTAAAAAACAAAAGGTGATAGACAACATCCGCACCCCACCCACACGGATGTTCTAGGCAGCCATCTAACCCACCAGAGTTTTTTAAAAAAAACCCCTTAAACGATCGCCCCAGCCACACAGGATCACAAAAGAAAAAAAGGAACCTACAATCAGAAACGAGCAACAAACCACACCCCCCGCAGTATTTATAGAAGGACTTCAACGGGGGAACAGCTTTGCTTCAAGAAAAAAAGAAGAACACCACCCTGAAGATGACGAGTGAGACTCGTCGAAACGGGGCCAAAAAAACCAGATTTTTTCACGGGAAGAAACCCCGAATAACCTAACAGCATACCTATCCCGGAAAAATCTAAAACATATATATTATATATATATATTATTATATATATAATATTATATTTATATATAAAAATTTTCAAAAAATTGGTTTAAGTCACCATGCTATTCTGTCTCCTCTTCTCTCTCTCTCTTCTATGCTGCACACACCTACCCATGTTAAAACCCGTTTCAAAGGCAAAATGTCTTTTTTAGCAAAAAATTTTAAACAAACATGGAAGAGTAGTGGTAAAAAAAGTTTTTTTTAAATGTTTCTATCCATTTGCCTGATCTGTGTCATGGAGCCCGAATTAAATTGATGGGCCAATTAGTCCCATCCCCCGCTATTTTTTTTTCCCGCTTAATTGCAATCAATACTATGATATTCCAAAAGAAACAGTTAAATAAATACAATTGTTTAGCTACTGGAGTCCCCCTGGGCTATAAATCTTTACCAATCTTTTTCCCGGGTTTAAAGGGTTTTAAACAGGTAAAAAATTTATGGTGTGGGTGTGTGGTGTGTGTGTGTGTGTGGTGTGTGTGGTGTGTGTGTGTGTTGTGTGTGTGTGTGTGTGTGTGTGTGTGTGTGTGTTTCAGATGGCTAGGTGAAGGTTTTTGTTTTCTTTATCAAAGGAAGGTCCATTTTATGAGATGACAGAAACACAAAAGTGAGAGAAGGCAAAGTTATTCTTTTTTAAATGTGGTACAATGAATATGCTTGAACCTGTGGTCATATCACACGGGACTCCATGCTTTTAAATTTTTTATTTATGATTATTGAAAATTCACTTTTGTACTTAAACCCAGAAGGGTGTTTGAATGGGACTTTCATTTCTCAGAAAAGTTTGTTGCAGAATTCATAAGCCTAAAAAATTAGATTTTCTGGCCAAAATTATTGGGTTTTTAACTGTGAAAAATGCCCTGGTAAAAATTGCAAATGGAAAAAAAAAAAAAATCCCACTCAATGCTTCTTCATTGCTTGTATCCCCAGCCTGCACCAATGCGGGGGGACAACTGCACAACGAAGGATAAAAGTGGAAACCTTTCATTTGTCTATTCATGGCAAGTCCCAAAAAGTTCCAAATAGCATTAAATGACCAATAGGTTTTATTAATAGTCTTCTCTTAGTTGAAAGATTATTTTTCCAGAAAAAAATGAATTCGGAGAACCATCAAATGGGATTACCATCTGCTTTTCGGTAAAGTTCATGATGCAGACCCTCCCCCAAAAAAAACTAAGAAAAAACCATCACAATATTGGGTTAGTATCTGAGGCCCAAAAAATTAAAAAATTTTGGAAAACTCTTATAAGCATGCTTTTGTTGGTTTCTTTCATTTTGAAGTTTGAGTTGATTTTCACACTTTTGGCCACTAAATACCTTATGATGTACCCCCCCACAAACTTTGCCTGTTTGTTTTAATTTTAGATTTTCTCATGAATAAACAGTGGCATTTTTGCCTTCCTAGAAGCTTATACTGGGGGTTTCCCTGGTTCCCTTGCAAGTTACCACATCTAAAAATCCAGGGGGATTACCCCCCCCAGAGTTCCCCTTTTGTCTTTTTTGCGGGTTTAAACTTACAGTGATCAGGAATTCCCAGAAAGGATTTCTGATGCAGATATCAACCCCGATGACTTACAGCAGAGCCAATGGTCAACAATTCTAAAAAGCTGTGGCCCAACCATTTTGTGGGCCCAAAATTTAGAATTACAGATAATTGAGAGAACAAATTTTGGGGAATTTTGAGTGCAAAAACCATCACCCCATGCTGATAGCACTCAGTTATTTTTTCTCCTTTTCAAACCCTGTAAAATTGGAGCCAAAAGAAACAAGGGGTAGTTCCATTTAGACGTGGAGTGGCTTAGACATAAAATGTGGATTTTCCATGGCTTTTTTCATAGCAGGGAAAAATTGAAAACTAGTGCTTTTGTTTTTATTTAGCATCGGGAGGAACCAAAAGACTTGTTTCCCTGCTGATTCCCAAAAAAAACAAATTTGATGGTATTTTGGAAAGTATTTACATATAAAATGTCCCTTTAAAGAGCTGGTGTGATTTCTTTCGGCCCTTTTGGGTTTTAAATCAACGGTGTCTGTTATCAGTAACCAAAAACCGAAAGGACGCAAAAAAGAAAGCAAATGCTTCAGTCCGGTAGCATCCCATTGGTCACAGGAGAAAGGGGCAAAAAGCAGGATGGAAAAACATACCATCTCCACTGTTGTTTGAACCGATGTCCCTCAACCGCATTGCAGTTGTAGGAAATGATGGGAATTTAACCCAGCTACTGTAGAGGATTTTTCCCCTATTCTTCCCCTAGAACTTGTCTGGATGAAACTGAACCTTTTAAGGACAGATTCATTTTTTAAAAATAGAACTTGGAAAAATTTTTTTCAACTACATCTTCGATCCTTGAACAGTATGCTGTGGCAGTTAATGCTGCCAAAAGAAACTTTTTCAAGCTATTTTTTTGGAACTGCTTGACTTTGACACATTTCCCAAACGTTTGGGGGGTGACAACAGTATTGTTTTTCCCCTCTTTATTCAACCAGGTTTATGAACGAATTCAAAAACGGTTTCCTTTTATGACCAAAAGGGTATTTCAGCAACCCTTGCCCTCTGGTTTCACAGGGGTCCTGTAAAATTTTGGGGGATGGAAAGTATGCTGTTTAAAGGTCTTTCCAGTGCAAATCCGTGAGGTAGCATCAGACCCTGGTAATAGACTAGCTCCCTTTAAACAAGCCCTGAAAAGAGAGGAGAAAAACTGCCGCATCATGCCCAATTTCTTTACAAAAAAAACAATGGTCAGTGGGGATTACAAGCACTGCAATTGTTAAAAAAAGATGATAGGTTCATGGGCCTGTAAATGCCCCCCCCAAAATGATCCTCTCTCTCTCTCTCTTCTCTCCCTCTCTCCCTCTCTCTCTCTTCTCTCTTTTTTTCTCTCTCTCTCTCTCTCTCTCTCTCCGTTTTTATTGAGGTAGCAAAACTCACGGGTTGCCATCCCCCATTCAGCAATTTTCAAAAAAATTTTTGTACTAAATACAAAAAAAAAAATAAAAATACATGTCAGCCGAAATGGTTTAGGTCTAAAAGGTTGTTTGTAATCACTGAAATAATTTTTAAAAAAGACAATACTTTTCTTTTTTTTTTTAACCCCCCTTGATGTTTAATGCTGGGAAACCCCAAGGGGGGGGAAAGTAATGAAAAGAAAAAAGGGAACCCTTGTTTGTGGCTATTGGGTTTTCCCCTTGTATGCATTTCCTAAAAGGGCTTCAATGAGCTAAAAATAAGCTGCAAAAAAGGTTTTCCCTGTGTCACTGATAATGGAGGGACCTAGTGAGACCCAAAAACTTGGGGCTGCTAATTAAATCCCGCTTTTGGTGGGGGTTCTAATGTGCATGTGAGGGAAATATTCAGCAAACTTGAGAAATAGGGGTGATAAATTTTGGTAGCTGACCTTGTTAAAAGAGATGCCCCAAATTTTTTTTCAATGAAGATGTGGATCTAGCATTTCAGGACCAAAATTTGGGCCATAAAGAAACAATGACTTTGATTGAATTTGATAGGGTTTTTTTGACAACAGTGTTGATGCTGGGCTGCTCAAGGCAATTTGCAGCCTGAGGCAAAATCCCTCTACTGTTAAAGTTCAGAAGCCTGCCAAATGGCAGTTTTTTTTACTTCAGTTTGGGCCCCTCTTGGTAATGGGGGGAAAGGGATGCACCCCTTTATCCAGCCCCTTCCCTCCCATTCTCACCTGTGCATCTGCAGTTGTGATACTTCCTTCAGTACCTATACCAAATAAAGGGAAAAACACCCCCTAATTACCTTCACATTAGTTCAGTTGAAATACTTCCTTCTATGATAGGTATTCAATTTGGTTGAGTTTATACTAAAACCAGAGAAGGGGAAAAGTAAAAATAATTATTAGTGCCATTGAACATTTCCAAATTTATGGCAATTTTCCAGGTTTTTTAGTTACGAATATCAAAAGGGGTTTATTTTTTCCCTTCTTTCTAGGCAACCTGTGTAGTTGCCCATGGCCACACAGGGGGCATTTGTACAAGGCATGGGGAGGGCAGAAATTTCTGGTCCCCATGTTTATAGCTCACTCCCCTGGCCATTAGCCAATGGGGAAAGATGCTGCTGGAACTGAAAAGACAAATTCAGAAAATTCCCTTTTCTTTTCTTTCTTTTTTTTTCTTTCTTTCTTTCTTTCTTTCTTTTTTCTTTCTTTCTTTCTTTTGTTAGTTGTTAGCTAGCTGCTAGTAGCTATTGGATTTATGTACTGTCCATCTGGGCGGGCCCTTGGGGGGTTTGTAGAAAAGAAAAAACAAAAAAAACAATGTTAAGTGATACAAATCAAACAATTAAAAAAAAGAACTACAAAAATTTTAAACAGTCACTTTTAAATTAAAATTAAACGAGGGAGAGGTAAGTTCTTATCTGAAAAATGACTGCATTAAGCGGTAGGGGCTGTGGAAGGTGCCCCTAAAAGAAAAATTTTCCATTGCATATTACATCATACCCCTCTTCTGTTGTGTTGTCCAAAGAGTGGACGCATCCACGAAAGCTTCTTAAATAAAATAGTCTTTAAGTTTTTTTTTGTTTTTTTTTTTTTTTTGGTTTTTATTTTATTTTTTTTTTGCCTTGAATTCTGAACAGCCATGTTTTTCAAAACCTAAAAAGTTTCAGGGAAGGGGCCAGGAAAATTTCAGATGTGAGGTGTTAAACAGATGAGGAGTTGACTTCCAAGAAAGCCCAGTTTGGTGTTTTCTTTCGGGCCTTCGAGTCAAGACCTCAAGGGCCCTGCCTGGGAGAACAGGAAAATTTTGGGCAGTTTCGTGGGAAGGGGCTTGTTGAAAGGTCCAAGGTCCCAAAACTTAAAACTAAGGAACTTTTTGACATAAGGCCCCGTCTAACCACCCCGCAGAAGCTTTCAGGACAATAGGGCAGTTTTTTTTTTATTTTATTTTATTTTTGTAGCTGTTTTCCCTTTTTTTAAATCCCTTCCTACCATGTGAGCCCTGTAACGAGGTAATGGGCAGGTCGATGAGGCTCTTGGCCTAATTTGTGTTCTGTAAGTCACTTTTGGCAGAATTTGTCACTATGTTGCATTTTTCCCCTCTTCTTAAGGAAATATTTTGGCTTGAATGGATGACAGCCAGGAGGGTGTTCTATCTTGTTTTCAAAAATCAAGTTTAAGTTTTTAAAACCTGTTTAACCCTGAATTGTTTTTTTGGAACTTTTTAACATGTTTTTCCTTATCATAAAACACGGGCTGCTGCCCCCCCGCCCCCCCCGCCCCCACCCCGGCCCCCCCTGCCGTACCGCCCCCCCAACCCCCTCCCGCCCCCCCGCCCCTCCTTCCCGCGCTCGCCCCCTGCCGCCGCCGCCCGACCCCCTGCTGCCGCCCCCCTGCCCCCCTTGCCCCCCCGACCCCCCCTTGTCACTGCTGCCACCCACCCCCGCCGCCCCCCCCTGCCGCCGCCCCCCCCCGCCCCCCCCCGCCCCAACCCGACCCCCCTTGCCCCGGCCCGACCCCCCGGCTGCCGCTGCCTGACCCCCCTGCTGCCCCCGCCGCCCGCCACCCCCACGCCCCGCCCCCGCCCCTGCCACCAAACCACCCCTAGGGCACAAAAAAACCCTAGCCCCGGCCCTGCTGAAAAATCCAAATGATTATCTGCTCATACCCAAAAAAGCTCTGTTTTTTGTCAAACACAACTAGCACAAATTTCAACATTTGAGGACGGGGATCAGTTTAGCCCAAAAATTAAAACAAAGAGGATATGAGTCTTTGATTTCCAAATTGTATTATATTTTTTGTATCCAGGAAAAATACGTGGGTCCCCTCAACTTTGGATTTAATCTTTTCCCGAATGCATGCTCTTAAGTGAATTACTCTTAAAACTATCTTAAGTTGGGGTGGGCTTTTTTAAAAAATTGAAAAAATAAGTTAAAAAAAAAAAAATGAAAAAAAAAAGTAAGTCGAGCGGACCATATTAAAATTTGAAAGGGCAGAGTTAAAAACGCCAAAGTTTTCTGCTCTTAAGAAATTGTTTTTAATCGAGTGTCTTAAGTGGGGGGGTAGCACTGTAGTGTATTAGTTATTTCCCGCAGCTCCATTGCCCTGGATAAACACCATGAACTTTGGTGTATGTAACTGATTCCTTCCTATTTTGAGTCTGTCTGAAGTTATTTCAAATCTTGAAAAAAAATTTCCCCAACCCATATCTTCTTCTTCCTCAGAGCCGATCTAGCCCCCCTTAAATAGTACCTTATTGGCCCACCTGGGACCACACCCAACATGTTCTATGTAAATAGTTTAGATTTCCACTGTTTTTAAGTAGAAGTGTAGGTGCAGGCTTTTTTGTTTCATTCAATTTAATAAATCTTTAGTAAATGCAAGTAAAAAATCATTTATAAACGCTTCAGCTAATGTTTTTTTTCTTCCTGTTTGCTCTTTTGTTATTTGGGGTTGTTTTCTCTAATCACAGAGCAATCCAAACCAGAGATGTACTAAATGCAGTGGGTTTGGGTAGGGAAGTTTTGTACTAAACACCCCTTTCTGTGGTGGTTAGGTTTGAACAGAGTAAGCCAAACCAATCCCTCTTAGCCCGAATTATGATTTTATGCTGCAAAAATTTAGGCATGGGTAAGGGATCCCAATAATTTCTGCCCGCCCTCTAGGCTGGGAGGCATTTGGACTCGCTCAGCCTCAACAGTTAATGGCAGCTAAGCCAAACCCCGCCGTTTTGTAGTTACGAATAGTCATCCAAAAGAACTTTCCAAACAAAATGTTCAAAAAGAAAAAAAAGAGGGTTTCCCGATATTTAACAAAACTTTACTGGACTTTAAGTGTCACAAAAAGGATAGGGGGCCCTCGTATAACAATGCATCCCCCATACGTGGTCCGTGCACTTGAAAAAATAAAGTACTATAAAGTTCTATGTGGGTTTTCCATGAAGGTGATATGGAAATACAGCGGTTCAGAACATGGCAGCTAGATTTTTGAATGACTAAACAGTTTCCAGCTCTCTTCCACATGGCCAAAATTACACTGGTACCTGTCCCTTTCTGTGCCCGTTCAAAGGGGATGCGTAAAACAGAAAGCCCTGAATGTTTGGGGACTTGGCAGAAAACCTTCTTCACGAGTTCTGAGGCCTCTTTTTGTTTTTTCAGAAGGTGTGTTAAGGAAAAAGACCCTGGAGAGGCCCCCGAGGGAAAAGACAAGAGTTGGGCCCTCTCTGCTGTGGCATACATTTGTGGATCAGTCCCCTTTGGGATTTTGTTCGTCTTCATTTTGTGCCCTTTTAAAAAAACATTGAAACATGGTGTTTTTTTGAAGCAGAGTTTATTCAGTCTCTAAACCAGCTCTCCCATCCTCACTGTTTTTCCCTTTTTTGTTGATTTTTAGTCTTTTTGTCTTTAATTTTGTTTAAAACCCTATTGTTTTATGATTTACTGTTTAGGGTATTGATGTAGTGGGTTTTTTATTGTTTGGTTTTTCTGGTAAATGCCAGAGTACCCGGTGCTGGTGGGCGGTATATAAATCAAAAAAATAATTCTCACTCATCATCTACATCTCTCATAATCATCTGAGCTTGTTGAGAACAAAATTCAGGGATCCCTTGAATGATTCTAAAAGGAACATACTACCATTAATCCCCGTATGGGTCCCTACCCCTAATAAAACTTGGCAGTAAAAGCAAAAATCAAGTAAATGGGACTGCTGCTAGAGGGTTGATCAGGGCAGCGGGGGGGGGGGTTTCCCTGATTTTTGAGGTGGAGGTCCTTTTTCCGGCATTCCCGGGTTTTTGAGAGAATAAACAAGGGCATTCTCCCTGTCACAAGAACAAGGAAATATTTATTGGATAGACACAAAGACTTTTTTTTAAAAAAAATGTCAAGGGGGATTTTTGTTATGTGGGAAAATTTTATGCATTTTTATAGGGCATGTGCAATTTTTTACATATGCAGATAGGTTATGTGGGCCCATGCATGCCCGTGTAAGCTAAGCACCTAGGCCCCGCTACTTATACTCCCGGGGGGGCGAACAAAAATTCGAAAAAAGAGCAAAAATTTTAAAAAAAGGGCGAAGAGACCCCACCACGCGTGCCTGCCAAACAGCAAACCTCAAAAAAGCATTTAATTTTAAAAATAATTATTAAAAAAACATAATATAACGTGTCAGTCAGGTGTTTTTTGTTACCTTGGGTGTGGATGATAAATTTGTGGGATTTTGGGATCTTTTGTTTTCAGTAAACTTTGCAAAACGGTTTGTATTAGTTGTAGCCCCTCAGAGCTTTTCCTTTACATGAGTGTCGTCAGAAAGGACCGGTGCTTTGATTTCCGTGTTTAAAGTAGAAAAAGCTTTCACAGACGTTGTTTACGAGAAATTAAGCAGCTTGAGGGGCCCCTTTTTCACAGGGTTTTTTTAGTTGGACAGTCTCCAAAAAATAACATGGCCCTTTCCCTTTAAAAGAGATTTTGTCTATCGTCCTGCGTTTTCTTTTTTCTAGTTATCGTGCCCATAGAACGTGGGGTTTTCGGCAGTGGTATCAGCATTTAAACGGGTCAAAATGGAAAAAATGATCTGCGGTTTTTTTGGTCCCAAATCCCAAACGGAAAGTAAAAATTTTCTTGCAGTTGTGTAAATTATTTCATTCCAGCTTTCTGTTTTAACACCGGTCTTTGAGGGTGCTGCGCAAAGAGGAAAATGGGGGTGATTGTGTTTTGAATGTGTGCTTTAAAAAGCTTTAATTGTTTACAAGGGAATCCTTTGTGTCGTCGGAAGGGGTTTTTAATTTCCCTGCAGGCCACGTTTAGTTTTTCCAAGTTGAAAGATGTCCACTAAAAATGCCAAATCCTAAGCACTCGGGGTCTGAAAGCGAGGATAAGTTTTGTTCTTCTCTGCCCTAAACAATTTTATGTTTTCCAAAAGCTCAAAAAAACACGAAATACTTTGCCTCTTTGGGCCATCTCATGCGCTGTGCAGTGGAGGTCACCGGGCAAGTTGCGTCAAGTTCTGCAAAAAAGGGGTTTTTGAAATTTCCGGTGATTAAGGGGATGCGTACGGATGTGTTCACAAACTCCATAGGGTTATAACGTGGTCTAAAATTTAGTGTTTTGGCCAAGTGCTCACGTGGGTGATGCAGTGGAAATTCAAAATTAGGAAGGCGTATCCCTTTTCAAAGACCCACAAGTCTATTTACTGAGCCCAAACATGCGGTGCTCATCCCTGACTATTGCGGGAGTTTTTCAAAAACATATTCGCTTTTTAAAAATGGCAGTCATTGCTTTTATGTCGTACCGCGAGTTCTGTCTTTTTTAAAGCGACAATGTTGAGAAGGGTTTCTTTAATCACGCAGTCCTCAGAAACCATTCGCGCAAATATTGCCAATGTGGGTTTTTTGTTGTCGTATGCTGTCTAATGCAACACTTAAAATGCACTGGTTTTAAATCTGCATGTGATCGATAAACACATTTTTATGTCTGTATTCTGGTTTCAACTGTGTCCGGACAGTGGAGTCATTGATGGAATCTTTGGTTTTTTATTTCTGGAGCCAAAAGGGTTTTAATTACTCCGCAAAACATGTTTTTGAAACTCCCCCCCCTTGTATGGTTTTTTAGCACGGGGAATGTTCCCCTGCCACTTTTAGGATGCAAAGGGTCCGTTTTCCTGCTTTGGGTTAATTTCTGAAACATTTTGAGATGTCTTTTTCCCCGGCTTTTCGGGGTCAATTTTTTTTTTGGTAGTTTTAGTACCTTTGGGGAATTCCCTTTTCAATATTGCATGGAGGTTTAAAATGCGCTGAAGATTTTTGAAGTTGAAATGTGTATCAAATATTGTATTAAAAACCGCATTTCCCCTTCCCTTCAATAAAGAAAAGATTTCCCCCTTTTCAAAAAGTCCGTGTTTTCTTCTTTTTTGTTTTGCTTTGCATTTTGCCCTTTTGAGTGGGGTTAAAAAAACCTGCAGTGATGGGGAGGGTGTGCTGCGTCCTCCCCCACTAAGAACTAACGGGGAAGTTTTGACACAAATGTGACCACGGGTCCCCCCCCTTGGCCCGTGAAGTTGTTTCTGGGGGATGGGAACGTGATGACGCAGCCCGGGGGCGGGACTACGCGCTCGGGTTCTCCTCAGAGGTCCTCCTAGAAGCAGCATAAAAAATTAAAAATTGGCAAAGGCCACAGTATAAAAATATGTAAGGCAAAGGCCCCATTCATTTTGGCCGGGAGCGAGCGGTCGAGGGCCTGTGTTGCCACCCCCGTAAAACTCTATTGGGTCCTTGATCTGCAGGAAGTTGCCCCCTTGATTAAATTTGGGTTTAATTAGTCCCCCCTTTTTTCAGGGGGTCTTTTGAAATTGTTTCTTAAGGATCACTAGGGATCTCAAATAGGAATTGTTTGCCTTCCCGCCCAGGCAACTTCTGGGTGTTTGGGGGAAGCCGGACAAAAAAACAGAATTGTCTTGTTTGCTTAAAAGGTAGAAAAATCTCTCAAAAAAATGAAAAATATAAGTGAACTCATGTAAAGAAAAACCTTTCCTCCCCTTCTGCTTCCTCATAAAAAACGAGTTCTTCACCATCAAGGGAGTGGGGAAAATATCATCCCCAATCCTAAAGAAGAGAAACGGAGCAGTTGGGGAAACTGATCATCTAAAGGAATATCATCATTGCTAACACCAGAGGAAAGAAACAGTTAATAGGGTTGAAAGGAGCAGCCCTTTCCCGATGCTCTTGGATTATACATCCCGAAACCATAACTGCCAGCCCGTGATCTGGGATGCTGAAAACTGTAGCCCCTCAATGGCTTAGATTAATAGCGAAGTGATAACAACTGCGAGAGGGGTTTATGAGTACTGTAAGCTTTAGAAACTGCAGGAAACTGCTGGGTTTATATTGTTGTGGTGTTTCTACTTCCCGTCTTTGGAAAAGCCCTTTAATTCCCTTCCTGTATTGTTTATACAGAATATTTTTTCCACAACCCGATATTTCTAGGTGTTGAAGAAGGGACTCTTTTGGCAGCCCTCTTAAGCAGGGGATTTTGCACATTTGCCCTTTTCCCAACAAAATGGTTTTTTGCTGCTTCCCTTATACCTAAATGACCTCTGTTCTCCTTGCCTGTTTGGGGCAGATATCCCATGATAACAATGATCTTAGAATTGAAAATCGAAAGGGACCCTATGGATCATCAAGCCCTTGCCAAAAGGAGGCCCCTGGGGAACTGAATCCCCCCCTCTGACTCCAAGGGGAGACCTAAACACGAGTCACCCCGCTGTTTGGTTTTTTTTCCCCCCCTGACCTCTTGGCTACCCACCTCCGAGGCCCAATGGCAACTCTCGAAAAGGAATGTTTTCAGATGATGGCTTTATGTACCATTGCCCCGCTCTTTTTACTTGTTAAAAAGGATTTTTGCCAAGGCTTTTACCTAACCCTGTGTTTTGGTGTTTTTTTTTTTTAACACAACCTTTCCGCTTTTATCCCCCTTTTGGGGTGTAAACCCCTTTTAGATAGAAGACGATTATTAACAGCACATTTTGATGGTGGCGAGAGGGGTTTGGGAAAAGGCCCTCAAAAACCTGACTTCATTTCATGCCCCGTAGGCTTTGTTTGGGGGTTAGGGAGAGATGGACGCTTTACTGCATTTTTTGGTGGAAAAACCTTTTCTCTTGATTGAGGGGAGTCTTTTTGTTTAAACCAAAAACTTTCAGAGCTCCATTTGGGAGTGTAATCCCTCACAGCCTATCCCAGGGAAAGTGTTTGGGGGTAAAATTTCCCTGAAGTGTATGTGCCTCCGTACACATCTGTGGGGAGCTGCAGTCACTGGTGGAAAAAGCCCCTTGGATATGCCAGTACCCGAGTGTGCCATGATTGTCGCCAGAAAACGTCTCGGAAAGTGACCGGGTCTGCCGCCCTTGAGGCTTTATCCGAAAAGGAAATGAAGTTTATTCAGGAATACCGGAGTCCAAAAGCAGGGTGTCATGTTTTCCCCCAGAAATGGGAAGTTTTACTCATTTCTCGAAAAACTAAATAAAGGTGTTACCTTCAATCATTTGTTCGCCTCCTTTCCCCCAGCTTGTAACTTGCCAAGAAAACGAAGATCCCAAAAGTATAGGAATGTTTGTTTAAGGAAGCAGGAGGGGGGCCGAAGATAGGGGATATTTAGTTTGCATTTAGTGGCTTGAATAAGACTTGGACATAATCTTTGCAAATAACAATTTTTTTATTTTTTTTACTTCAAAAACTCCTATTTTGAAGTAGCAGGGATAATGAAGTTTTGCTGTAAAAATTTCAACTGATTGTTAACTTTACCTACACAACAAATGAGTTGTATTAATTATTTCAAAAATTTTAAAGAATAAATAGCAAAGCTTTGAAAGGGGTTTTTCTTTTGTTTTAAAAATCATTTAAATAACTTTTAAAAATTAATAACAGATTACACAGAGCCAAACTCTATAGGAGGGGTGCCTAGAATTTTCTCTGTAATGCCACAGGAAAATTTTCCAACCCTACTTCTTATCTTTTCAAATTTTTTGGGTTTTTCCCATGCCCGATGTTAGGGGGTTTAATGAAAATTAAACCCCACTATCCCCGTTCTCTGAAAGCATGGATCCTGGTGAAAAAACCCCCTTGGCAATGAAACCCATACTTTTAAACAGCAGTAAAACGCCATTGGTTCAAAGTTATTACCCCGGTGTGTATTGGATTGAGTTGCCTTTATTATTATACCTGTGGGAAAAAAGTTTTCATGTAAAAAGGGATCGATGGAATGGATTAATAGGTTGCTTCCTTTTTTTGTTTTCTCTTTGCCCAGTCATATCAGTCTATCATTGACATCATTGTGAAATAGCTCCAGAAATTCATCTGGACGCAAGTCTCATTTATTTAAATGGAGCTGACTTCAGATCAAGTACTTACGTTTGTTTCACTTATTTCTTGTACACTTATATAGCCCAGTATGCTTTCTCAAGGTCTTGTTTTTTAAAAAAAAATACACCCAGATCAATTAAAACTGTATCTTTTCATCTGCAGTTTTTATATCTCTACCTAGAGAACAAGCTGCCTAGATGCCCTAAGCAATCCGATCTCGCCTGATTTCGGAAGGTAAGCAGGGTCGGTCTGGTTAGTACTTGGATGGGAGACACCGGGGGATACCAGGTGTTGTAGGTGCATGGAGTAGGAACTGGCAAACCACTCCAATATTCCTGCCGAGAAAACTCCATTGGACATGGAGTCACTGAGAGCCGGTCAAGACTATAACAACACACACACTAGAGCACTGGAAATTGAAGCTGTATCATTTTGTTTTACTATGTAGTGTACTGATTATTTCTCATCAGTCATCTAAGTCCATTTATACTGAAATAAATATTATGATTGATCTAATTCTAATTAGAAATTAACAGGGACCTGGCCAAGTCTCCCAAATCAATTGACGCACTAAATTCACATTTCCAAACCAAATTCACCAGCAATGGTTTAATGAATCAGTATATATGCCTTCTCCTTGCTATGTAATCCACCACCCCCTTACCTTGGATTGCATTTTGGAAGGCTTTGATGGTGAACACAATGGAAAATTCCTCTGGGAAGAGGTCACAGTAAATGAAAAATCCGTGATGCTGGGAAACTGAGGAAACGAGGTCGTAGTGCAGAGAAGTGGGGAAACCACGTGCTCCCTGGATCTGAAATCATTCGTATCCCACTCTTTGCCCCATTCACAGGAAGCACTTCAGACAGAATATCCAAGGGACGCAAATCTATACCACAGAAAATACAAAGCCATTTTACTCAAACTGGGGTTAAAACTGCAGAGTGCTATGTATGCTTGTTACTGGATGCTGGTGGACACGCCATGGACCTACTCAGGCTAGGCAGTTTCCAAATGAATCAAAATATTAGGTAGAATAGTAAAACCAAATATAATTAAAAATATATTCAAGATTTTACCACAGATATACTGTAGCCCAGAATTTAAAGGGTTTACTGAGCTGAAAGTTGATGTTGGGAAAGTCCACACAATTTAAAAAGGGGTTTAGGGGAAAACCATTTAAGAAAAAAAAATGTACTAAATTAAAATATTGACAGACAAGTTTGTTAGTGAGCCCAAAATACCCAGTTTTGGCCAAATTTCCCAAGAATTAAAAACCCTCTATTCCAATGCAAAGGGCTGTGGAGTTGGGGTCAAAAATCTGCAGTACCGAAGGTTCGCTCCCATGGATAGATAATTACTGCCTTTTTCAACACAATATTTGAATATTAATCTGGGCACAATCCAGATTAAAATCACATTATCGGCATTTTTTTTTTCCATTCACCAAAGACCCGTTTTTGCCCTCCCCTAAATTAGAATATGGTTGGGAGCCCTAAAGGGGCCCATACGGTCCAACCCCCTGCCATGAGGAACCCCCCATAAGGACTCCCAACAGATAGTCCCCCGTTTTTGCTTAAAAACCTCCAAAGAGGGGGGGCCCACTCTTTTTAAACCCTTTCCTAAATAGTCACCCTTTCGGGAGTTTTGCACAACAGTGTGTGTGTGTCTTTTTTTATATATATATATATATATATATATATTTATTAATATATATTATATTTTTTATATAGCTGTTAGGGGGATTCGGGTTTCTTCCCGTGTAAAAAATCGGGTTGTTTTGGTGACGTTTCGACGAGGTTCACTCGTCTCTTCAGGCGGGGTTTTTCTGGCTTTTTTCTTCTTGAAGCAAACGTGATCTGTTGAAGTCCTTTAAAATACTGCTGGGGGGGGTTGGGGTTTTGCTTGCTTGTTGTGTTTGTAGGTTCTTTGTTCTTTTGTGATCTGCTGTGGGGTGGGCGATCTTTAAAGGGGGATTAACTGCTGGTGGGTTAGGGGTTTAGAGACTCCTGTGTGGGTGAGGTGGGGGTGTGTGTTATCAGCCTTTTGTTTTTTAAAGCCCTTGGTATGGGGTTCGGCAGCATCTGGGTTTGTGGGTGGGGTCCTGTGTCTTGGAATTTCATTTTGGTCGGGCTACGTGTCTGGGGTTCCCAATTTTTTTTTTGGCGTGTGAAAGTGGGGCTCCATGTGGTGACGGGTGGGGTTTTAGGTAGATTTTGGGGCAGTTGTGGTTTTGTTTTTGGATGGTGGTTTGTTTCATCTGTGGGAAGGGTCGGGTTTGTGTTTGGGGTGGTTTAAAGGGGGGGCTCTTGTGTCCTTTGGACTGGTGTCAGTCTTTGTGGACAGAGGCTCGTCTGTTTCCAGGTAGTTTCCAGTGTCAGGGAACGGGGGTTCATCCGTTTATTCATTTGTTGGGTGTTTCTCTATTTCAATGGCTTCCTGATTTCGCTGTTAGTGTTCAGTTTTGGAGTGAGTTTTTTTTTTTCAAAAACATTTTTGACCCCGTTGTTTTTTTTTGTGTGGAAAAGGAGGAAGATTTTTCTTCTTTTTTGACGCGTTCTTTTGTTCTGCGATGCGTGGCTTATTTCTGTTTGTCTGTCGTGTATGTGGGTGGGCAGACTTTTTCATGGTATTTGTAGACTCCCGGGGTTTTTAAACTCAAAATTTTTTTTTGGGGGTTTTTTAAAAGGGGGGCTATTTTTTGGGCGGGGCAAAAGGTGTTTGATATTAGTTTGTGGAAAAATTTTTCTGATTTTGTTGTGGTGCTTTGATGTAAGGGGGGGGGGCTTGCCGTTGTTCTCTTCTGTTTCTGGGTTTTTGGGGGGTGTTTTCTTTTTTGGATTAGTTTGGTGATGGGTTTTTTTTGGGAATCGTTCGCAATTAAAACATTCGAGAGAGGTGTAATTTAGTTTTTTGGTGGTCTTGTCAGCGAGGCGTTTGGTTCTGGAGATGAGGGTTTTTGCTACGGGTTGATCTGTGCGGGGGGTGGTGTGATTGTGCATTTAAATAGCGGTTTGTATGTGTTTTTTTTTGGGGGATGGTTGTCTAAGGGCCGTGGGTTTTTTGTAGATTGGGCGTCCCGGAAGGGGGTTTGGTTGTTGGCTTCTATTTCCTAGTGAATTGTATTTTGGGGTGTAGGCTGTTGAGATGTGTGAGGAAGTTGTTCAGTTTATTTTCCCGTGTGGCCCCCTCCCCAAAGCCCCGGATGCTGCCGAAGCCCACACCAAGGTCGTTAAGAAAAAAAGGCTGATAGACACACATCCGCCTCACCCACACAGGAGTCCTAAACAGCCATCTAACCCCCAGCGTTAAACCTTAACGATCCCAGCCACAAGCAGATCACAAAAGAAAAAAAACGAACCTACAATCAGCAAAAAGGAAGCAAAAAACCCCACCCCCCCCCCAGATTTTTAGAAGGATTCAAATGAGATCAAGCTTTTCTTCAAGAAGAAAGAAGCCAGAAAAACCGCCTGAAATGACGAAGTGAGACCTGTCGAAACGTCGCCCCAAAACAACCAGATTTTCTACACGGGAAGAAACCCCAATCCCCCCTAACATGAAAAACCCATACCCGTGAAAAAAACTACGAAAACTATATATATACGAAAACAAAAAAATCTACGAAAACAAATTATATATATATATTATATATATAACATTTCCTTTTTTGATTTT
>JAWVWN010005607.1:0-16071 GCA_037367305.1 Phrynocephalus vlangalii | reverse complement strand
TTGCTCGCCCCACTCATTTTTAAGTAATCAATAAAATTAAGTAACTTCATATTTAATATTTTAATTATTAAATAATGAAAAAATACACCATGAAATAGAATCAACGGAGAGCCTCGGTAAAGTCTAGCTGGCCTTTCCAGTGAAGCTTTCTGTGGGGATGCTTGAACCAGGTAAGAAAACCTGAGCCGTTTGGCAAAGCACCGAGATAAAAATAAAATGAATGATGAGTTACAGATTTTCTATTGCAATCACAAGCACAAGTAAGGGCGGGCAAATTGAAGTCTATTTTTCTCTCTTTTAGCTTGGTTTAATTGTCACAGTTACAACAAAATGTGCATAAAATATTAATCACAAAAAGAAGCCTTTTTAAATTACTGGGGACCCCCATACCAGCAGAGATATGCGAATACTGAAAAACACCTGTCATAGGAACGCTATATCCTGGTCTCTTGATCCCGCAGATCAAGGGTCTTGTGGTACTCAAGCTCTTCAATACCAGAAGAGAACATTGTCTCAACAACCACACAAAAAGCCCCTGCGTTCTAGAGAAACAGGAATGGGACATCTGACCCCTTTCTTCATTTTTTTTTCTGGAAGGACGAGCAGGCAGGCATTCCAGGCGCCTAAGAAGAACGGCCAAATAATCCACCGCAGAGCAACCGGCAAGAGTGACGGACAAGCACGGAGGGGACCTGGGCCGGCATCTCCACTCGGTCACAAGATGGTGGTGGCGGAGGGAGGGAAGGGGTTAAACCTGCTCTTGAAATATCTCACACACCTCACAAGCCCTGTGAGGATCGCTGTGTGTCAGTTCAGACTTGATGACACAGAACGCACAACAAGAAGTGAGTGTCACCCAAAGGATTTGGAGTCCCAAGGGGTTAAAATGACAAAGCTGAGCGCGGGTTCCTGACTCCAGTCCAAGGTGGCTGGGAGTGAGGCGGAGAACCAAACACCAAGTAAGGCCACCTTTGATTTGGGATTCAGAAAGTGGCTTCAGAAACCGGACCATGGAAATAAGCCAACAGAGGAATCATTCTGGCTCCAGATGAGATTCCTTCCTTCTAGACATCTCTCTTATGAGGGAGGTGATGGTGACAGGGATTCTTACAGTGAGATCAGGCATGTTACCAATACCTGAAACGTAGTCAGATACCCGTGGGACACTGTTCCCAATCATCCCAGAGTCCACGACATGTAATATTAGGTTTATGTTACAGGAATCCAGATTTAGGCTGAATATCAGGTAGAAAACCATGTCAACTGTTAGAGCAGTACAACAATGGAAAAATTACCTCAGGAAGTGGTGAGCACTCCAGTGTTGGAAGCGTTCAAGAGAAAACTGGACATTCGTCTCTCAGATCCACTTTGATTGGGATTCCTGCCTTGAGCCGGGATTTGGACCCGATGGCCTTACAGGCCCCTTCCAACTCAAAGTATTTGAGGGCTCTATAATTCTACAGAGATGTGAGGGCGCTGCCATTCACCACAGAACCATAAGGATAGAAGCAAATGTAGCCCTGTGTGTCAGGCCTTTGTGCAACAATGGTAATAGTGTCAAATGGTCACTGCTAAACTAGGGAAGAAGAAATAAAATGTCTCTCCAATGAAATGAGATGGCGCCACCTCAAATTTCTCTGCTGCACAACCTCAAATGTGGAATTCCACCTGCTCAGGGAAGTAAGCCTGATCTCACCTCTCCTGAAAAGCTGATGGGTAGTTAAAAGGGTATTATTCCAAAGAGCAGTTGGGCTATGGAACCAATATCCTCAGGAGGTGGGAGGCTGGACACTGACAAGAGGGAAAGATTGTCGATTTGGACAATCACCTGGCAGATCTCCTTTGATTTTTATTCCTTAATGGGGCAAGGAGTTGGACTTGATGGCCTTATAGGTCCCTTCTATTTATTTATTTATTTATTTATTTATTTATTTATTTATTTATTTATTTATTTATTGCATTTATATCCCGCCTATCTTCAAATTTGAACTCTAGGCGGCTAACAGCGAGACGACATGCACCAAAAACAAGGCCAACAATCAACAGTTAAATAGGACAATATAATAATTAATACAAGGACAATATAAAAACATCTAAAACACTATCGCACCCCAGAGGAAAATCGCCCAAAAAAAAAAAAAAAAAAAGCAGCTATTAAGCTATTGAGCTATTGATGGTGGGGAAAAAAAAAGTTAGGGCTCGCCAAAGGCCTCCCGAAATAGAAATGTTTTTAATGCTTTACGAAAGGCCAGCAGGGACTCTGCAGAGCGCACTTCGCAAGGGATGGAATTCCAGAGAAAGGGGGCTGCCACGGAGAAAGCCCGATTCCGCGTGACCATCTTGCGGGCCTCTCGGGGCGTGGCAACCCGAAGCGAGTGCGCTCGCGACTGCCGAACAGGTCGGGCCGAGGTGGATCGCTGGACGATACGCTCTGACAGGTAGTCCGGGCCCAAGCCATGGAGGGTTTTATAAACTAAAACCAAGATCTTGAATCTAATCCGGGCTGCAACGGGCAACCAATGCAGGCAAACATCTCCACAGAAAGCTTCACTGGAAAGGCCAGCTAGACTTTACCAAGCCTCTCCATTGATTCTCTTTCACGGTGTCTTTTTTCGTTAATTAATATTTAAAATATTAAATATAAAATTATTTAATTTTATTGATTACTTAAAAATGAATCGGAAGCCACTTAACAGCAAAAAGGGATCTCCATGGACATGTGGTTGGTTACGAAGACTTGGTCACAACTTTAAAGACACAACACACACACACACACACAATTAATTATAATATTACAGAAGAAGAAAAGGAGGAGCAAGAAAGCAAAACAAAGCAAAAACAAAAGTGTCTATAACTAGGTTTATATTAAAATGCATCCAATTTTTTTAAAAAAGGTAAACCTCTAACATACTTTGGGTTAGAATCAACTTGATCTAATGAAACGATGTTAGAAGATCTTAGAATAAGATTCCCAAATGTGTTGCCTATAATATTAGGTGATTTCAATGCAAGAATTGGAAATGACTTGTCAAAAATGACAGAGAAATGTGGAATTTTTGATGAAGATACTTTAGATTTAGATTTAAAATATTGGAATTCTCAGGATGTGAAGATAAATTATGCTGGCGTAAATCTGTTTAAGCTGCTATATATGTTTGATATGCAAATATTAGGAAATAACAATAGCAATTCTCAATATCCATACACTTATTTTTCCCAAACGTCAGGGAGTGTTCTATATTATGTATGTGTTCCAAGAATAAAGGTTCATTGATTTTCTGGCATAACTGTACACCCTATGGTGGACAATGATAATCAGCCTATAATAGTGGAAGTAAAAGCTAAATGAGACCAGAGGAAAGTAAGTCCACAAGATAAATGGCTGACTCAAAATTTAACTATACAAGGGGAGAGAAGATTGAAATGGCATAAAGTGGAAGTAAACAAAATTTCAGAATTTCAAAATTCAAGTTATTGCTTAAAATTAAGAAATATAATTCTAACCCCAGATGATAACACAGTTATGGAAGTATATTATCAAATCTGTGAGAATATAAGACCTTTCTTAACAACAGATTCAAATCTAAAGCCACCAGAAGATACAAGGTCCACATGGTTTGATAGGGAATGCAGATTGCGGAAAAAGGTATTGAGACAGATGAGGAAAACTCAAACACTGTATGACCAGGAGACACATAATAATATGTTCAAACTCAGACGTGAATATAAACAATTGATTAAATCAAAGAAAAGGCAGTATCAGGAAATATGTGGGCAGAGCTAGAAGTAGCTGCAACAGGGTTAAATGTAACACATTTTTGGCACTTAGTGGCTGGTAGAATCAATGAGGTAAAGTCTGTCATGGATATTCCTATCCCAGCTGCCACATGGGAATTATATTATAGAGAACTATTTAAGGAAGTGAAAGATGTAAAGCAGACTGACACACTTTTAGAGAATGAAGATCCAAGCCTAATTCCTCAGTGGTCACCTGTAACAATGCTTCAGATTAAAATGCTTAGCTAGACACTGAGAAACAATAAAGCCCCAGGAGACGATTTCTTACCCCCTGAATTATTTAAAAACTACTTAGACTGGTGGGCCTCTATATTATCCAGATTGTTTACTCACATAAATAAGACAGGCTGTATACCCAAAGGCTCAAAAATGAGTATAATCATCCCACTATTTAAGAAACGTAATCAATATGATCCCAGTAATTTCAGGCCTATTAGCCTAATTGATATTCCAGCAAAAATTTATGCAAGGCATCTCTTGAATAAATTAGAGGACTGGGAAGAAGAAAATTCTAACTTTGTTGAGGAACAGTCAGGTTTTAGGAAGGGACACTCCACCCTAGACAATTGCTATATATATTACATCATCTAATAAATAAATATACCTTTAAGGGGGGGGGGCAGCTTTTTGCAGCCTTTATCGATCTAAGTGGAGCATTTGATTCGATAAATAGAGGACGCCTCTGGGAAAAATTGGCAATGAGAAATATAGATCCAAGATTATTGCTATTGCTCAAAGCACTGTATACAGAAACCACACTGACGGTGAGAACAGGTTTAAATTTTGCATTGACAGACTCTGTTCCAACATATAAGGGTGTCCGCCAAGGATGCATCCTATCCCCATTTTTATTTAATTTTTATATAAATGATGTGGTGCCATTTATACACAATCAGAGTTATCATACCCCAAAGATTCTAAATAGAGAAGTAAATATATTATTATATGCTGATGATATGATATTGCTATCAACAACCCAAGTGGGTATGAGGAGACTTTTGAAACGGTTTAATATCTATTGCCAAGAAAATGATTTATGCATTAATAATGATAAATCCAAAGTGGTGGTATTCGGCAAAAAAAAGAAAAACTCATAAGTGGTCTATAAATTCTAAAGATTTACAGCAGGTTAAATGTTACTGCTATGTGGGCATTAACTTTGAGGCATTGGGATCCTGGGCATCGCAAATAAAGAAAAAAACATTAAAAGTACGGGCCAGTTTACAATCGGTTAACAAACTCTTAAACTACAATTACCCAGGCACTTTAATCTCAATTTTTAAAAATTTTAAAGCTAAGATATATCCTATGTTAATTTATGGTGCTGAAATATGGGGGTTTGCAAACCTTAAGAAAATTGAACAGATTCAAACACAATTTTACACGGCTATTATGGGAGTTTCAAGTTCTACCCCAGCACATTTAATAAGAGCAGAACTTGGTGCAAAAACGAATTCAGGTCTGATTCTTGTAAGAATGGTAAAGTATTGGTGCAGAATAAGTAGCTTAATGCAGGCCTGCCCAAAGTCTGGCCTGGGGTCCAAATCCGGCCCGTCAGGCCATTCTGAGTGGCCCGCGGCTGGCTGGCCCGCCCCTCCCTCCCTCTACTTTGCCCCATGTTTTTTTTTTTAATCTTCCACCAACACTGACACTGCTGGGAACCTTGTGAAGCTCGGCGCGTGCACACAGGGTGGCGCATGGGTGGGCCATCACCACCGGCAGAGCTGGGAAGCTTGGGCGGCACTGCAGGGGAATGTGTGAGGTTGGGCGCACGCGCGGGGCAGTGATTGGGCGGGCCGTGCCACCGGCACCACTGGGAAGCTTGGGCAGACGGGAGGTCTGCCACCCCCGGCACGGCAGGGGACTGTTTGGGGGTGGGCAGGCCAACGGGTCTCTGCCACCGCCAAGGAGCTTTGGGGTGGGCTGGCGGGTGAGCCGTCACCACCGCTGGGGAGCTTGGGGGGGTGCAAGGTCGCACAGATCGCCTCTTCCAAGGGGCAACCTGTGGCCACGGCTCCCTGTGCTTCCTTTGGTCCCCACCTTCCTTCCTTCTTTCGTTCCTCCCTTGGTTCCCACCTCCCTTCCTTGTTCCCCACCTTCCTCCCTCCATCCCTTGGTCCCCGCCTTCCTTCCTGCAGGTGAGGTTGCAAGGGATCAGTGGGTGGGGCTTGCAGTGGGGTGGCAGGGTCAGGGAGCAACCGGCACCTGACACATTCTCAGCCACCAAATCTGGCCCTCCAAACAAAAAGTTTGGGCACCCCTGGCTTAATGGAAGAAAGATTGCCCAAGATTTGTTTGGAGGAGCAGAGTGTTTCTGGGTATGAAAATTCATGGTTAAATAACCTGTTTAAGCTCTTTCCAAAATTTGGTTTTGCAGCTCAGGCTTTAAATCCTTTATGTAAAGAGTTTTTGATGTTGAGGCACAGATAGATATATCTGCTGTTGCATCTACAACAACAACAAAATGGTTGGCTAATACAAAACAAGTGCATCATTATGAACAATACTTAACAGTCCCAATGAAAATGCAATATAGAAAAGCATATACTCACTTGCAATTTGAACAAATGGATACTATGATGAAACGGGGTAGGTTTCAGGGTATCCCTATAGATAATAGTTTATGTGTTTGTGGAAACCCTGCCCTCGAGGATGTCTGTGAAGATTCTCAGTCATCCAGGTGAGTTTATCTGGAAGTTGAGTCATGGCTACTGGACTTCTTTTTTGAGAGATAGAAATGTTTCGCTGTTCATCCAAACAGCTTCATCGGTCTTGAGAACTTAGCCCATTATGTATTTGACTATCCGCTATATAGCAATATAAGAGAAAAATATTTACAGCACATTTTAAAGAAAGTGGGAAACAGAAGAATCTCAGAGAAACTGAATTTTTTATTACAAACTGTTGGGGGGTGAAATAAAAATAAAATTGTTTTCCAGTCAGGCTAGCCCTGCTGAATTCCGCTAGACCCCAAGTGCCCAATAAGAGTCCAACGAGAGAGAGATCCTGAGATAGATACTGTGTTTATTAGGCCTAATAAAAGCAGTAGGTGGACACCAAGCCAGAGACAGAGCAAAGATGTCTGACCCCCAGCACATGGAAACCCCAACTTTTATTGATTTCTCCCCCCTCCCATCCCTGGGTGGCGCCTCTCCAGAGATTGGCTGAAGGAGATTTCAAATTGTCCAACTAGTTAGAGAGAAACTGAAGGGGAAGGTTAGAAGAATCCAATCTCTTCAGAGTGCATGGAGCCTGTTTAAAACAACAATAATAGAGGCCCAGCACAAGTGCATACCACAAAAAAAGAAGAGCTCATTTAAGTCCAAGAGGACACCGGCATGGTTAACGAGTGGAGTTAGAGAGGCTCTAAAGCGCAAGGAGAGGTCCTTCTGTAAATGGAAATCCTCCCCAAATGAGGAAAATAAAAAGGATCACAAACTCTGGCAAAAGAAATGTAAGAAGATGATAAGGGAGGCAAAGAAAGACTTTGAGGAACGAATGGCTAGCAATATAAAGGGTAATAATAAAAGCTTCTTTAAATATGTTAGAAGTAGAAAACCTGCCAGAGAACCAGTTGGCCCTCTGGATGGTGAGGGAGGAAAAGGGGAGGTTAAGGAAGACTTGGACATTGCAGAGAAACTGAATGAGTTCTTTGCGTCTGTCTTCACGACAGAGGACCTTGAGCGGATTCCGCTGCCTGAGCCGCCCCTCTTGACTAAAGAATTAAATCAAATACAGGTTAAAAGAGAGGAGGTTTTAGGACTAATTGATAAATTGAGGATTAACAAGTCACCTGGCCCAGATGCCATCCACCCAAGGGTTATTAGGGAACTGAGAAATGAAATTGCAGATCTCTTAACGGTTATATGCAACTTGTCTCTTAAAACGGCCACAGTGCCGGAGGACTGGAGGATAGCAGATGTCACACCAATTTTTAAAAAAGGAAGAAGGGGGGACCCAGGAAACTACAGGCCGGTTAACCTTACATCTGTCCCAGGGAAGATGGTGGAAAGCCTCATCCAAGAGAAAATCTTAAAACACGTAAAAGAACAAACCTTGCTGAGAGAAAATCAGCATGGCTTCTGTAAGGGTAAATCTTGTCTGACAAACCTCTTAGAATTTTTTGAAAAGGTCAACAGGCACGTGGATTTGGGTGAACCGGTTGATATAGTCTATCTGGATTTTCAAAAGGCTTTTAACACAGTCCCTCACCAAAGGCTGCTGAGAAAATTGCACAGTCAGGGGATAAGAGGGCAGGTCCTCTTATGGATTGAGAACTGGTTGAGATCCCGGAAACATAGAGTAGGTGTCAATGGGAAATTTTCACAATGGAGAGAAGTGAAAAGCGGTGTGCCCCAGGGCTCGGTCCTGGGACCGGTGCTTTTCAATCTGTTCATAAATGACCTGGAGACAGGGATAAACAGTGAGGTGGCCAAGTTTGCCGATGACACAAAACTTTTCCATGTGGTAAAAACCAGAGAAGATTGTGAAGAGCTCCAGAAGGATCTCTCCAAACTGGGGAAATGGGCTGAGAAATGGCAAATGCGTTTTAATGTAACCAAATGTAAAGTAATGCATATTGGGGCAAAAAATCCAAACTTCATCTATCAACTCATGGGCTCTGAGTTATCCGTGACGGATCAGGAAAGAGATCTTGGTGTGTTGGTGGACAGCTCCATGAAGGTGTCTCCCCAATGTGTGGCAGCGGTGAAGAAGGCCAATTCCATGCTAGGGATTATCAAAAAGGGGATTGAAAATAAAACAGCCAACATTAAAATGCCATTATACAAAACAATAGTAAGGCCCCACCTGGAGTATTGTGTACAATTCCGGTCACCGCATCTCAAGAAAGACATAGTGGAACTAGAAAAGGTGCAGAAGAGAGCAACTAAAATGATTACTGGGCTGGGGCACCTCCCTTATGAAGAAAGGCTAAAACATTTGGGCCTCTTTAGTCTGGAAAAAAGGCGATTGAGGGGGGATATGATTGAGACATACAAAATAATGCAGGGTATGAGTAAAGTGGATAGAGGGAAGCTCTTCTCCCTCTCCCAAAATACCAGAACTAGGGGACATACACTCAAATTGAGGGCTGGGAGAGTAAGAACTGACAAAAGAAAATATTTTTTCACCCAGCGCGTTGTAAGTCTATGGAACTCCCTGCCACACAATGTGGTGATGGCATCTGACCTGGATGCCTTCAAAAGGAGATTGGACAGATTCCTGGAGGAAAAGTCCATCACAGGTTACAAACCATGATGGAGATGTGTAACCTCCAGGGTTTAAACCAGGGTACTTCAAGGGCCAGATGCAGGAGAGTGGTATCAGGAGACAGATATCTAGTCTCATGCGCTCCCAAACACATCTGGTGGGGCCGCTGTGAGATACAGGAAGCTGGACTAGATGGGCCTTTGGCCTGATCCAGCATGGCTCTTCTTATGTTCTTATGTTCTTATGTTATGTAAGATGGTCCAGGGGTTGGCCAGAGGTGGTCCTGGGCGGTCTCTGGCAGGCTGGAGTTAGGTGCCCATGTAGGTGATAATGAGTTCAAGTGTTCTCTGATTGGGCCATCCGGGGGACACAATGGGAAAGGGGAAGCAATGTATTGTCCTCTGGGTCTGTGTAAACTGAAGGAATTAGAAGTTCAATGGAGGGTGGAAGAGGATTATTGTCAAAGTCAATGTGAGGCAGGAAAACCGGTGGGATTATCCAGAAGGTGTTTTGGCAGTCTTTTGTGAATGCAGGAAGGTAATGATGGAATGTCTCTCCAGGCGGTGATAACATCTGGGTCAGCATGACAGAAATGCTGATGTTGTACGTGCTGAGGACTCTGGAAGTGATGGAGTTTTCTGGATGATTCTGCCAGCCTTGCAAAGTCATCATGATGAATGATCTCCTTTTTCTAGTGCCATCGCCCCATAGCCCCAGATGGTAGGGCATAGAAATCAGAGAGTAGGGTAGGCACATGTATAAGCACAGGCAGGGTAGATGGCTGGGAGGATAGTAGAAGACATGAAAAGGAAGAGAAGAACAGAGAAAGAAGGGGGTGAAGGAAAAAAGGGCACCCTTTGGGGTTGAGAGCTCATGCTAGGTGAAGGCAGTGAGGTTTTGATGGCAGGGAAGTCCTTGATCTATGAGAATGATGGTTGATAGTCATTCTCCTTGCTGGCCAGAGCAGAGAGTAGATAATCTCTCAACTTGGGATCTATCCTGCCTAAGTTGTGTCTCTGGCTACAGCTCTTTGAGGCTTGTAAAATGGAAAGGAGGGGCAGAGAAAGGGTTGAAGCAGTGTGGTAAAACAAGGGTTAAAAGAAGGTAGAAAGGGGTCAGGTGACAAGGCTGGGGAATTAGGGGAAAAGAGTGAAAGACGAGTCGAAGAGGAAGGGTAGGAAAGTGTTAACAAGCCGTGAAAGGGTTAAGTGGAGTCCCAGCTTGGGGCTTGTCGGCTTGTCGGCTTTTCGAAAAAGGGGGTAGCGGGCTACCTCCATAGAAAAGCGCTGAAACGGAGAAGTTCCCATAGGAAAGCATTGAGACGAAAGGGAGAAGAATGAACAGAGGGGTGGGCTACCGCCATAGAGAAACCTGACCGAGGAGAGACACAGATCTCATGGAACTAGGGACAAGAGGTCAAGCTGACTATAAGAAGGTCTCTTGCACTAGCTGTATTCAGACCGATGAAGCTGTTTGGATGAACAGCGAAACGTTTCTATCTCTCAAAAAAGAAGTCCAGTAGCCATGACTCAACTCCCAGTTAAACGAACCTGGATGACTGAGAATCTTCACAGACGTATCTCATGGAACTGTGCCTCGGTTGGGGAATAGTGAGATGGGTCGGTCTCTGGCTTACCTTCCCCAGAAAGGGGTTGATCTACCGCCATAGAGAAACCCTGACCGAGGGAAGGCACAAAACTCATGGAACTATGTAACGGTAGGAAAGGTGGATTCGTCCCAGGAAACCGTTTTGGTTCTTTTGGGGGGGGGGCGGTCTACCGAGCCAATTCAATGGATTAAGGATTCCCCGCTGCGCCCTCATCCAGCCGTAATTAATTTGACAGTGATTGATGGGACGAGGGTGCTGATTGGACAAAGCGCGCAGGGGAGCTTATCTCGCTCCCCTGCTGTTCTACTGAGTCTCCGCGGTAATTGCCTGCGGCAGGAGACCAGATACAATGTAAACTTTTAGAGTGGGTGTGAGTTTGAGGCTTCCTTTGGCTCGCAAGGCTTCTCGACCGCAGCAAGAGGCAGCTTGTGTTTTACCCGATATCTCGGGAACGGTTTGGAGTTTTTAGACGGGAAAAAAGTGTTGTGCTTGGGATGGTGTGAGGGCCAGTTGGGCGGTTCCGGCAGGTCTCGGAACC
Source organism: Phrynocephalus vlangalii (assembly GCA_037367305.1). Classification (NCBI taxonomy): domain Eukaryota; kingdom Metazoa; phylum Chordata; class Lepidosauria; order Squamata; family Agamidae; genus Phrynocephalus; species Phrynocephalus vlangalii. The sequence continues at coordinate 4,915 of JAWVWN010005607.1, read as the reverse complement.
GGTCCAATTATTTGCAAATTTTATTTTCCCATCGTGACTTCACAAAACATCTAATTTAGATATAATAAACAGAGTTGCAATATTTGCTTTTAAAGCTGCTATATGCAGAGCTAAGTACTTGGATGGTATCGGTGTAAAGTGCCATAAAGATTCAGAGGTATGAAGATAGCCTCTTAGAATGCAAATTAAATGTTTTATGTAAAGGTTTTAAAATTGTAAAGTAAATACTTTTTAGAGGATTTTAGTTAAATTGGTTTAAGTAAACAATATTTTATATCATATTATAAAAGCATTAATATTATGTTTATTTTATTGTATAATTATTGATAAATATGGCATAATATGTTTGCTTGTTTGAAATGTATATTTTGCAATGATCTGATGATTATGCAATAAATAGTCTATCTATCTATCTAATGAAACAATAACACAGCTTGTTCTCATGGGGAAATGTCATGTAAACCACCCAAATAGTGATGTTACCAAGTTGGGTCGTATATAAGCTTTATTATTACCGATTTATTATTTATTTCAGAGTATTTTTACCTTCCATTTCTCCTTGGAAAACAACCCAAAGCGGCTTACAGTACTGCGGGATAATATACAGTCCAGTACAATTAAGACATGTTCAATTATTTGAGAACAAGGAATTGAGGGACATCTTACAGCATTAACAGACAGCATTACATTAAAGCTACATGGTAATAAGTAGTTATAAACACTAAGTCTATGTGAACCTATAGATTCATAAATAAAGGGAGCCCTCCTATGCAGGTGAAGATCAAATCATTAATTGTACCTGTGTTAATTCATAGGGAATGTGTGACTGTTATTTTTAAAGTTTTATTTTAAATGTGGTGGACCAATGGGTGTGTTTTCTCTCTCTCTCCAGATTCACAGGGCAAGTAATGAACTTAGCATTAGCTTGTGAATGTTAACACAGTGGCTAAAGTCCTCTTGCCCAGTTAAGCAAATGACGTAATTTTTAGGCACAAACGGGCATGAGTTAAGAAAGCTCCATAGACATCACCTATGACATGCAACCAAGCCCCCCAAATCAGTGAGTGACAGATTATGTCTATGGAGATTCTAAACTGATGACAATTCGTGTCCAAATGTTATGCCATCCACACAACAGGATTTTGGTCCTTGTTGCCACGATCTGATGAAGACCTATAAGCGGCTTGTAGAGAGATCTCTCGACTGTACGTAAGTGACCGAGATCCATGGGAAGGGTATGTGTTTGTAGGGGCTGTGTGGTAGTGTGAAGTATCGCCACTCCCAGCTTTAGGGGCCCAGGCATACAGCCAGGAAAAGTCAAGCCTGTTGCTGTTCTGGTGCCATCAAGTGGCCGCAACTTAGGAACAACCTCCAAAATGTCCGGTCAGGAACAGTCCTGCTCGGCTCTTGTGAAATCAAAGAGGTGGCTTCCTTGAGGGAGGAAATCCATTTCACATCCACCCTTCCTCTTTTCCTGCTGCCTTCCAAAGGAAAGGTCAAGGAAATAAATAATTTGACAAATCAATAACATTCCCTTTAAAAAAATTGCATCATCTCACAGGGGTAGTCTCTACATTTTATTGTGGAAACTGCACCTGTTGAACTTCTGCCTCCCCCAAAGGTGTCGAAGCCTTTTCTCTCTCAGTTAGGAAGACACAGTTGCTGACTGTGATCTATGGATTTTGTAGACTTTGCAATTCTCCTAGTCTAATTTTTAAACATTTAAACTACATGCCCTTGTCTATATTCCCCACCTTGTTTCCTTCCCTACCTGGTCCATAGAATCATAGACTTGAAAGAGACCTGGAGGGCCATCCAGTCCAAACCCCCTGCCATGCAGGAACCACCATCACAATATTTCCAACAGATGGGCATCCAGCCTCTGCTTAAAAACCTCATCCAGCAGTCTTGTAACTCTATCAAAGAAAGAGATCAAATTAATATGGCATGAATTATACTGTGTTGGCTTCTCATAATGACAGCATTACTAATTGATTGCTGAATATTTTCTTCTGGATCTTACCAGGATTGAAGTCAAGCTGACTGGGCGATAATTATTTGGGTCCACTCCCCCCCTTTTTTTTAATATAGGGACAACATTCGCCCTCCTCCAGTCTATGGGGGCTTCCCCTGTTCTCCAGCACTTCTCAAAGATTATTGCAAATGGATCTGAAATTGCTTCCGAAGGGGAAGCTTTGATAGTTTGTTAGATTGAAATGTATACAATCTAAAGGTCCAAAGATATTAAAGAGACTGGCTTTAGAAGCAGTCCTGCGAGAGAGTAAAACTGGTGTTTTTTTCTTCTTTCGTCCTTCTTCTCTCGCTTTGGATTTGAGAAAAGATCGTGCCTGCAAATCCCCCACCTGCAGGAGAAGGTGGTACTTTGCACATGCTCAGAGGACGTCTGCAACAACTGTCGCTCACCCGGAAAGCAACTATTTATACAACAGGCTTGTATATACATTTGTCATAAACATGTATTTTAAAGTTTATGACAAATGTATATACAAGCCTGTTGTATAAATAGGAGAGACAGGGCGGCCTTCTTGAATGAACAGTGCAAAGAAATAGAGGAAAACAACAGAAAAGGAAAAACCAGAGATCTGTTCAAGAAAATTGGAGATATTAAAGGGGTATTTCGTGCAAAGATGGATATGATAAAGGACAAAAATGGTAGGGACCTAACTGAAGCAGAAGAGATCAAGAAGAGATGGCAAGAATATACAGAAGAATTATATCGGAAAGATCTGGATGTCCCTGATAACCAAGATAGCGTAATTGCTGACCTGGAGCCAGACATCCTGGAAAGTGAAGTCAAGTGGGCCTTAGAAAGCATTGCAAACAACAAGGCCAGTGGAGGTGACGGCATTCCAATTGAACTCTTTAAAATCTTAAAAGAGGATGCTGTAAAGGTGCTGCATAAGATATGCCAGCAAATTTGGAAAACCCAGCAGTGGCCAGAGGACTGGAAAAGATCGGTCTACATCCCAATCCCAAAGAAAGGAAACGCCAAATAATGCTCCAACTATCGCACAATTGCACTCATTTCACATGCTAGCAAGGTTATGCTCAAAATTCTACAAGGCAGGCTTCAGCAGTATGTGGAAAGAGAACTTCCAGAACTACAAGCTGGATTTCGAAGGGGCAGAGGAACTAGAGATCAAATCGCCAACATGCGCTGGATTATGGAGAAAGCCAGAGAGTTCCAGAGAAACATCTACTTCTGCTTCATTGACTATGCCAAAGCCTTCGACTGTGTAGACCACAACAAACTATGGCAAGTCCTTAAAGGAATGGGAGTGCCTGACCACCTTATCTGTCTCCTAAGAAATCTATATGTGGGACAAGCAGCAACCGTCAGAACTGGATATGGAACAACTGACTGGTTTAGAATTGGGAAAGGAGTACGACAAGGCTGTATACTGTCACCTTGCCTATTTAACTTATATGCAGAGTACATCATGAGAAAGGCCGGTCTGGATGAATCACAAGCCGGAATTAAGATTGCCGGAAGAAATATCAACAACCTCAGATACGCAGATGATACTACTCTAATAGCAGAGAGTGAGGAAGAATTAAAGAACCTCTTAATGAGGGTGAAAGAGGAGAGTGAAAAAATGGGCTGAAGCTCAACATCAAAAAAACTAAGATCATGGCCACTGGTCCCATCACCTCCTGGCAAATAGAAGGGGAAGAAATGGAGGCAATGACAGAGTTTATTTTCTTGGGCTCCTTGATCACTGCAGATGGCGACTGCAGCAACGAAATAAAAAGACGTCTGCTTCTTGGGAGGAAAGCAATGGCAAACCTAGATAGCATACTAAAGAGCAGAGACATCAGTTTGCCAACTAAGGTCAGGATGGTTAAAGCTATGGTTTTTCCAGTAGTGATGTATGGACGTGAGAGCTGGACTATAAAGAAGGCTGATCGCCGCAGAATTGATGCTTTTGAGCTGTGGTGCTGGAGGAGAGTCTTGAGAGTCCCCTGGACTGCAAAGAGATCAAACCTATCCATTCTGAAAGAAATCAACCCCGAATGTTCACTGGAAGGACAGATTTTGAAGCTGAGGCTCCAGTACTTTGGCCACCTCATGAGAAGAGAGGACTCCCTGGAAAAGGCCCTGATGCTGGGAAAAATCGAAGGCAAAAGGAAAAGAGGACGACAGAGAATGAGATGGTTGGACGGTGTCATCGATGCAACCAAAATGAATTTGACAAAACTCCGGGAGGCAGTGGAGGATAGGAAGACCTGGCGAGCTCTGGTCCATGGGGTCACGAAGAGTCGGACACGACTGAACGACTGAACAACATGTATTTTAAAAAGGTGTTAATTGGAAACGTTGGGGAAACAGCCCTGACAGCTGCTTGGCGTTTGGGGAGGAGAAGCTGTGAACAGCTGGAAAGACATAAAAAAGGAGCCAGCCTCTGGGACTCCACCCCCCCCCCCACTTCACACACAAGTGTCACTTGGCGGATGGCTGTGAGCACACAAGGGGGGAACCCCCCAGGAGAGAGAGTGGGAGTCCGTCTCCATGGGTCGGGGGTCCACATTCAAGCTCTCCTGGGCTGTCGGTAAGGCTCGGCTTCTTTTCTCCCGCGGGCACCAGAGAGGGTGCAGCCATCAAGGGCTCGATCCCCCCATTTATACACTGGAGGGTTGGTTATTTATTTATTTATTGGAAGAAGTGGGCTTGATTTAGCATGGGGTTGGACCAGGAGGCAGCCAAAGGGACAACCCACTAGGAGGAGGAGGAGGAGGAAGGCCAGGGCGAAGGCGGGATCGATCCTGCGAGGGGCGGAGGAGGGGGTGGAGCCACAGCCTCGCTCTCTTCTGGGACCCTTCGGAGGCTCCCCCTCCTTCCTTTCCTCCTGCTGGGATTTGCTGTTCTTGCTCTTCCCGGGGCGGCGCCTCCTTT
>JAWVWN010005606.1:0-73150 GCA_037367305.1 Phrynocephalus vlangalii | reverse complement strand
CCTTTCCCATCCACCCCAAAACAAAAACCCCCACCCCTTCCCCACGATGAAACAAAAACCCCATCAAAAACAACCACGATGCACCATCTACTGCTACACCCCACTCAAGTCCCCACATGGAGCACATTACACATGCCAAAAAAACATTGGGAGACCACAGACACGTAGCCAGACCAAAATGAATTCACAAGACACAGGACCCACTCCACCAAAGCCAGGATGCTGCCAGAACGCCCATCACCAAGGTCGTTTAAGAAACAAAAGGCTGATAGACACACATCCAGCACCTCACCCACACAGGATGTCTCTAAACAGCCATCTAACCATCAGCAGTAATCTTTAACGATCGCCTCAGCCACACAGCAGATCACAAAAGAACAAACGAACCTACAATCAGCAACAGGAGCAAGCAAACCCACACCCCCCAGCAGTATTTATAGAAGGACTTCAACTGAGATCACGCTTTGCTTCAAGAAGAAAGAAGCCAGAACACCAGCCTGAAGATGACGAGTGAGACCTCGTCGAAACGTCGCCAAAACAACCAGATTTCTACACGGGAAGAAACCCGAATCCACCCTAACATGCATACCTATACCCGTGAAAATCTACGAAAACATATATATATATATATATATATATATATTATATATATATATATATTATATATATATATATATTTAAAGATATTAAGAATTCTGCTTTAGTCATGAGATTTCAATAACTTAATAAAATACAGTAATACCTCGGATAACGAATGCCCCTGATAACGAATATTTCGGATAACAAATTGCAATTTCCAGGTGCAGGGCTGCCCCAGATAATGAATTTTCCCTATGGGCTGCCTCAGATAACAAATCACAATTTCTAGGTATATGTCTTCCTCGGATAACGAATTTTCTCTATGGGCTGCCTTGGATAACGAATTTTCCTATGGGATGCCTCGGATAACGAATTTTCCCTATGGACTGCCTCAGATAACAAATTTCAGGCATGCATCAGTAAAAAAGAGTTATCCCAAGTGGCATTGCATCTGTACCTATAAAGTGCACTTTATAAAGAGTTGTGAGCAAAAAACCAGGTGTCTGTGTCATTTTCCTAGGTTCTGGAATGGATTAATTGGTTGTGGTGAATCTTTCTCACAGTGCCTCTGTGGCATCCATTTAATGTAAGCTGGAAATCACGTAACTAGCGAGGACAGTTTAACAAAGGCATATTGTACTAAATCAATGCTCAGATACTATGTTTCACTTCTCATCAAGTTCCCAGGCTAATTTCACACATGCGCAGTAGTTTGCATTCCTGCTCATGCTCAGTGTGTTAAGATTTAGACAAAGAAGTAACTTTATTTAGGCATTACGTAGATGTGTAAGTTTGTAATTGGTTAAGAAATTACTGCAAAGTCATATGGGATTTGTAGTCATGTGGTTTTCAATAAAACAGCCTTGCTGGGGTGCGGCAGGGAAGAATCAAGAATCAAGGGGGAATCGAGAATCAAGGGGGAATCAAGAATAAAGGAGAATCAAGGGGGAATCAAGAATCAAGAAAAAGGAAAAATTCCCCCATTTTGCACCAAGAAACACTTGTCAGTCTTTTTTTTTTCCCCAACCCCAGGGGGGGGGGTTGCGGGTTAAAGCTTCCGGGGGGTTTCCCACTCTACTCTAAACCCTTAAAACTTAAGGCTTCCCGGTTTAAATTTCCTACATTTGGCAACAATTTTCCAACCTCAAGAGGGGGTTTCCCCCCGGGAGAATTCCCCTTTTGGCGAGCCAAGCGGAGTCGAAATACCATCGTCCCCAAACCCCATCCCCAAAAGGACCCCCAAGCCGCCAAATCCCCATCAAGACTACCTTGCCCCTTTGGTGAGTATCCCTATTTTAAAAGATACCGATACTTTTTCACAGGCGGAATGCTTTTTCCCCCCCCGCAACAAAAGTTTTCCGAATTTATTATTGTCAAAAAAATACTACGAAATCCTCAAAGAGGTGGAAGATTTCCCAAAAGAAATTGCGAAATAGTCCTTGGTTTTCCCATACTGATGTTGATTTTCAAAAATGGAAAAATTTGGGCTACTGCCTTGGAATCCCCCCAAATTTAAAAAGGGGCCGGGAACTTTTCAGTCCTGCGTGCCTTAAAGGGCCCCCACCCCAAAATCCTTTATTGGCAAAAAGTCCTGCCACCCCATTGCCTACATCCCCCCCTTACCGCCTCTTGGAAATTTGTGGCCCCAAAAGCCCACCCCCACCCCCGGGTGAGCCACTTCCCCATCCCCCCACTACTAAAGCCCCACCTTTTAATTTTCCCCAGCCATGAATTCACCCCTGAGCCCCCCATTTTCCATTGCAAATGAGGAAAAAATTCACTGGCTTTGTTGACGCTTTTCAGCACCACCTTTGGGCCATGGTGTCATCTTGCTTTCCATTGCAAGCTATCCCCCTGCTACCTGAAAAAAATCCCCAAATTCCCTTAAGCATAAAGGGGGGTGAGGATTTATGCGAAGAATGCACCCCAGGTGGTAAAATTGTTTTAAGGGGTTGCCAAAAGACTCAATGTTGCGGGGTTGTGCCTTTCGTGGGGGTCCAAGGGTTGGTTTGTGAATTTGTGTCTCACTTAAATGTGGCTTTGAAGACCGGGGTGGAAATACGGGGGCTAAAATCCGTTTTAAAAAATTTGGGCCTTTGAGAATCTAATGCGGGCCAACTATCCTTGCTTTTTCCCCACATTGCTTTTCCCCCTGATGATTTTGGTGCACCCAATTTTGAGTACTACTCTGATAAGGCTTTTTGCTGCCGATTAAAATTTCCAAATTTTAAAACCGGGGAAAAAACGGGACACCTGGGGAGGCATTTTTGGGGAATGAAAGAGAGGTGGGGGTGGTGGTGGAATGGAAGAGTTAAGAAGGGGAACAGTAATACGAAGAGGGGGGAAATTTCCCGGGGCCCCCTTCCTGGGTGAAGCTTTAAAGCCCCCCCCAGGGGAAAAAGGCTCTGTTTTTTTTTCCCAAAAAAGGCTAAAATGATCGGGCCCTCGTCCCTCGACCCCCTTCTTTGTTTCCACCCCTTCCGCATCACGGGGTGATTTCTGCTTTAAGGGATAATTTTTTGGGGAACAGTCCAAGATAAAGGGTTTAAAACCCTTACACTGTGAAGGGGAATTACCCCAAAAACATTTTTTCTAAAAAGGGCATTTTTCTAAAAATTTTCCATTCCTTTGCTCCCGGAAAATCACCTCAAGTAAACTGCCATGGCCTATTTGTTGCAAGGAAACTTTGGGAATCAGGTTTCAAAAGGTCACCTGAGATCTTGTCCTCCATCCTTCCCTTTATGTTCTGTCAATGATGGGACAATGGGTGTTTATAAAAATTCCCTTTTTAATTTCCTTTTTTAAGGCATCTTAACAAATTTTTTTTAACTTTTTTGGAAAGGACAAGAATTTCTTTTAAATTTTTAAAGGTTTAACAAATTTTTCCTTTACAGTTTTTCCCCGGGAAAGATCCAAAGGTTTGAAAAGGGTTTCACACTGTTTCTTACCGGCAACCCTCCCAAGTTTATCATCTATTTAATTGTTCTTTTTTCAACCTTCACGAAATGCGCCTTTTGGTTATTTAAGACCACACACTAATTTTTTTTCTATGAGTTTTAAAATTTTTTTGCACCTTTTGGAACTACAAAGGGGGAAAGGATCCTATTTGTTATGGAAATTTTTAGTACTATAGTTTTCAAAGTGTTTTTGTTTTTTGCTTTAAAATTGGGCTGTTTGTTTTCCATAAGCGGGTTTTCTTTCTTCATTTTGCATTTTGGGAAAACAAAGCTCCCCCAAAAAGGGCTAGCGAAAAAAATCAGTGATCACTAATTGTCTTTCTACCACTAAGCTCGGGGAATTTATTTGTATCGCCTCATAAATCAAAATTTTTGCGGGGAGTTTTTGTTTTCAGCAGTTTTTTCATAATATCACAGATTTTCGGGCTCAATAAACCAATGGACAGTAAGAGCCCTTTAGTAAAAATTGCTTTTATTTTTTCAAAAACACATACCACCAAAAATTTGTTTTTTTATTTTAAAATTCACATTTTTTGAAAAGGTTGCATCTTTACATTTTTTCTATCAGTTCTGTTTCTTTTTCACAAGGGTTTTAGAAATTAGTCTATTTTCAGGGATCACCATTTTTTGGGGGTTTTTAGAGTTTTTTTGAAAGCTAAAAAATTTAGGGTAAAAAACCCCCCCCAAGGCCATACTGAAATTAATTTTTTTAGAAAAACAAGATCTTTGGGTTTTAAGTAAATTGATAAAGTAGCTTATTTTGGGGTACATTATTATAAAATTGCTGCCAAAATTTTTAATTAAATATGCAATTTTTGCTATTGCAAGTATTTGACGCAAAGAAAAGTGTATCCACCTTCGTTGAACTGGTACAGACAGTCGAAGGTTAAAAATATAGTTATATCTCACTTATTCCAATATATTGTTTATCGTAGTTATTATTACTACGAACTCAGTTTTCCCTTTCTTAAAAAAACATTAAAAAAAAAAAGAGTGAAAATGTGGTGAATCTTTCCCCACGGGCCCTCTGTGGCATCCTTTTAAATGTAAGGGAAATCAAAACTACGAGGAAGTTAACAAAGGCAAATTGTACAAATCAAGCTAAAAACTATTTTTCATTTCCAAAATTCCCCAAATTTCACACATGGCAATTTCATTCCTCTCACCCATGTGTAATTTTTAGAAAAAGAGTAATTTTTGGCATTACTTAATGTGTAAGTTTAATTTGGTTAAAAATTCCCAAATTAAGGGATTGTAGTCATGGGGTTTTTCAAAAAAACATTTGCGGGGGGTGCGGCGGGGAAAACAAGAATAAAGGGGGGAACGAAAATAAGGGGGAACAAGAATAAAAATGGGGGGAATCAAGAAAAAAGGAGAGAAAAAGGCCCATTTGCACCAAAAAAGAACACTTTGGGAGTCTTTTTTTTTCCCAAACCCCATTGGGGGGGCTTGCGGTTAAGTTTTCCCTCTGGCCCCACAAAATCTAAAACCTTAAACTTTAAAGGTTTCATTTTAATTCACATTTGGCAAGCAATTTTTCCAAGCTAAAAGAATGGGTTCAGGGAGAATCCCAAAATTTGGGGGGTTTCCCCCATTCTTTCCTATGGAAACCATTTTTCACAAAACTTTTTTTTTAGATAAGAATCCCTCAGAGAAAGAATAAATTCTTTATCCCGGACATGATAGAATTTTTTGGATTATGACCCTTTTGTCTTTGGGGTTCCTTGTTTTTCTTTTTGTTTTTTTTATCTTTCCCTTAAGTATTTGTTTCCCTAGCGGGGAATCCATTTTCCCCATAGCTACCTTTCACTTTAAAGGGCCCCCTTTTAAATAGGAGAAACCCCTTACAAATTTTCAATCAAAAAACTAAAGAGCCACGGGATCGGGCCAAACCCTCTACCCAGTTTTATTAAGTCCCCCACTAAATTGTCCGGGGAGCCCCGAACTAATATCTCCCCTGTAGCCCCATTTCCCTTAAGTACCTTTTTTAAACCGAAATTAAATCTCCACAGGGTTTTGTAAACCGTAGGGACTTTTCCCCCAGGAACTTCCAACCCCTTTTTTAAGGCTCGGGTCAGATCCATCCCATACCGGGGCGGGGAATTTCACAGACTTAAAACCCCCGGGTAAAAAAAATTTTTTCTTTGTTTTTCACTCTCCCAACTCATTTGATGTTCCCCCTTTCTGGCATTTTGTAAGATGCTAACAAAGAATCACATGCTTATCACATAGGATGAATCTAACTGCTTTCACGTGGAGGAGTACAGGTGTTGTTGTATCAGTTGAACTGTGGTGCGCATATAAAACCCAAGTGGGTCAGAAAACACATTTATATAACAAATGCCTCCCATATAACAAATAGTGTGAAATATTTTTAAAGGAATTTTCCTTTTCCCCATAGGAAACCTTTTGAAAATCCCCCGTTTAGTTGGGAAAAGCAAAAAAAACTTATTTTGGGGTTGTTAAAGATTGTTTAGAGGAAATAAAACTTTTAAATTATTCATAAACCCCCATAAGCAATTTCCCTAGTCTTCGTAAACTTTTGCGCTTTGACTTTCCTTTTTACTTCTTTGGGGGAAAAGGTACCTTTTAAATATTTTTAATTTTCAAGTAAAAAAATTTGCAACTTTTGCTCTACGGGGCAGGGGGAAAACAAAGGGAAATCCCCCCCAAAAAAAAGCGTAAATAAAACAAAGGCAAAGGGGGCTTTGGTTGCAAAAGCTTTAGTATCTTATGTAATTTGGGTCTGCCCCTAGTGGACAAATTTCCTGTGCAAAACCAACCCCGAAAGACAGGGGAAAACCCCAAGGTCCACTGAATTTTCCTTTAATTTTATTTATTTATACCTTAAATGTGAAATTACTGATTATTTCCTGAGTAAAATAATCATGGTTTTTTTTCTTCCCTGAGCCCAGCTTTTGCTTTCAAAAAAGGCCCTTTTGATTTGGGTCATGGGCTGATCTTGATCGGCACTTTTTAACCCTATCTACACCACAAGGGAAGAAAGGAGTTCACCTTTCAAAGACATTCAACATTAGGCGGAAAGGTTTTTAAAAACAGAAAATAAAAAAAGGAAAATCTGAAACATTAAAATTGTTACTTTGTGTACAATTGAAAACCCAGAAACCCGATTTAGACAAGAAAAATAAACAAAGCGTTTCCAAAAAAGGGTTTTTTCCCTAGCTTTAAAAATATTTTCCCCCCTTTTAAACCCACACCAAACCCACTCTTTGGGCCCACCCTTTAAAAAAAAATTTGGCTCAGTTTTATTTTAAAAAATATAACAAGGGGGGAAAAAGAAAAAAATGGTGATTCATTTTGAGTAATAATTTGTCAAGACCAACAAAATATTTTTTTGACAAATCAACAAATCAATTTGTACATCCTTCTTTTTTTTTTTACTTTAAAACCCTATAGAAGAGCCCCCGAGGTATCTAGAGACAGCAGATTTGTAGGGACCATAAACAAAACCGATGGAAGTAAAAGGTTTTTTTCCAAGGGAAATTTTTTAAAAAACCAAAAACATCTGAACACCACCACACACACCAGTCCCAAGCATTAAAACTTTTGGGGCTTTTACAGTAATTATGCAGGTTACACATTGACCCCCAGAAAGCTGGGTATCATTTTTTTGACAAAAAAAAGGGAAATGAATGAACATTGACCTGCATTGAAATGAACTTAGGTCATGACACAGTTATGCGGGGTACAGCATTTAACCAGGCCGGGTTTAAGAAAACTGCTTGTTTTCTGTTTCCCCTGATTTAAGAGGTCCCTGATTAGTCAAGTTTAAGACCCCCATTTCAACAAAAAATTGTGCTTTTCCCGGGGTAAATTCCCTAGACAAAGGAAAAATTTTTTGGGGATACTCTTGGCTACAAGTGAGCAAGAATTTTCAAGTCTAAACTGGCAAGCGTCTTCTTAAAATTAACTAAATAGTTATTGCCCCCGAAGTCTCTATTATGATCTTGCCATTGAAATGCATCAAAAAAACAAATGAATCAAAAAAATTTTTAATATGCTTACCAATTTAAATAAACATTAAAATAGGGTAAACAATACTCAAGATATTTTACTGTATAGAAACCCAAAAAAACTGTCGGCATTTTAGTAGTAATTCTTCTTCATATCCTCTATCTTTTCACAAGGGAAACATGAAATGAAAAAAGTAATTTCTCTTTTGGGAGACACACTGCAAGCAGAATTATAAAGTGACCTAACACTAGACTGTGAACAAAGTCTGTAACCCAAACTTTACAAATACATTTTTTTTAAAAGGGGATAAAATCAAAGTACCCCCCCCAAAAAAAGAAAATCTTGTAACACAATTACAAGATTAGATTACCCACCCCGCAATAAAAAACAAAAAGGGTCTTGAATCTTTAACAAAAGCGGAAAAAGCCAGCCATGTGATGTGGCTACAAAAAAAGGCAAAATATTATTTTAGGCTGCATTATCAATCCCGATTTTGGAGACCCTGTGGGGTATTATTCATTGATTATCCCCAATTTTCTGCCCCCACATTTCAAAAGGGATACCAAAAATTTGGGAGAAGTTAAAGGGGGGGCAAAAAAGGAGACAAAAGACGGGAAAACCAAGTCCTTAAGGAAATACGAAAAATACAGTTTAGTCTTGAGAAAAGAAGACTGAGAATTAAATAGTACTCCCAAACTTTTAAAAATTGTCATAAAGGGGGAAAAAAAATTTCAGAGGCATACATCAACAACGGCTAAATTACTAAACCAGTTTTCTTTTTAATTTTCAGGAAAAATTCCGACTTTAAGCAGTTGGCAATAGAAACAATTTACCCCCAAGTGATGAGTGTTTCCATACCACGACTTTAAAATTTAGAAAAACATCTCCAATATTTTTTAGGAATTCCTTCATTGAGCAGGGGGTTGGACACAATGGTCTTATAGGCCCCTTCCAACTTCATGATTAGAGATGGGTACAAACTTCATGATTAGTGATAAAATGGCAAAAGGTGAAAAACCACAAGTCACAAATTTTGGTCCCCAGCAACCAACAAATCACAAATCAGTCCACTGGGGCTTTAAAAAAAACCAGAACCAAGCCTAACCCCTTGCTCCCATCCAGTTTCCACTCCCTCCACGGTACCTTTCCCCTCGTCCTCCCCCTATCCCATCATCCCACTGGGTTGCCGGGGGCCCACGCAGCTGCTGGGCCCATGCGTTGACATTGGGTACCACTGGGGGCCTCCAATTTGTGCCCACCAGTGACCCACAACCCCGGGGGCACCACACCACCAGGGTTCAAGGCTCCCAACTCTCCACTTTTTAAGTTAGGTGTTGCCATCATGGCTCCCGGGGCCTCCGTGGTAGGCCCACGGGTTTGTTCAGTCCCCAGGCTCTGAAGATGTGGGGGCCACCGGCCATGTAGACTGGGGTCCCAAATTACTAGGCATAATTAGGGGGCCAGAAACAGAAGCACAGAAAAGGGGTTTGGGAGTGAGAAAGGCGAGGGGGAGAGTCGCACCCCTTCTGAAAATTTGGAAGTACCTTATATTCCCCAAAAAATACGGATGGTGAAAATATATAAAAGGAAAAAGCCCCTCTTATCACATGGGGGCCCCTTATTTTTTGGGGAAAAAGGGGTAAATATTTTAAGAAAAGATGGCAGTAAAAGAATGTTCAAAAAAAAAGAAAAAAAAAATTTTTAATCCCCCTAATAATTTATCCAAATTTATTCCTCAGGGATAAAAAAGGGAAATTTAGGACAAGCCAAGGGCTATTTTGCCTTTTTCCCCCAAAAAAAGGGAAATGGAGTTTTCCCCGGATGCCTCAAACCACGGTGATTTAAATCCCACCCCATATAAGCTGCAAGTAAACCCAAAATTTAACACATGGTTTTATTTACTTTACGGGTTTTTGCAGTCTGTGTCGTTACGCTTTTTTTATGGTTGAATCGGAATTAAATTATTCTTTTGGGTTAGTATGGGATGCCCAAAAGATAATTGCCTTTCCCAAAAAACATTTGCAAAACCCCCTTTGACCACCCGCGTTTGCCATTGGGGGTACTTCGGAAGGCCCAAAGGGACCCTAGAAATTTTTTTAAAAATTTAATTCGCCCCCTGTGTATTTTACTTTTTTGGCTGAAAAAATTTTGCTTTGTTTTTTTGATTTATTATTTTTAAATTTCTATCCCTGAAAAAAGGGGGAAGGGAAAAAGAAGAAAATTAAACAAAAGGGAATGCTATGAAATTTTAAAACTTTACTACAAAAATTTTAAATCCAAAACCGATTGAAAGATAAATAAAATGGCATCCAGCATTTTCAATGCATTTTAAAAATTTCCCAAACATCTCACGGCTTGCATAATCCCAAGGCATCGACTGTACTTCAAATGCATCCTTTCAGTAAAATCATACCAGGTTATGCATAGCAAAAATTTTTTGATGCCTTAAAGTTTTGCTTATATCCCCCCATCCCCTTTACAAACCGTGACTCAAAAAGCCCCATAAAAAAAATTAGCTCTTTAAACCCAACAAAAATTCGAAAAAATAATATTTTTCCCCCCCCCTTCTATCTCAAAAAAAAAAATTCTGGTCATGACATATTTTTTTCAATGCGAAGTAAAATTGAATTTTTTAATGACCCGGGGTTTGAAAAAATCTGGCATCAGCAAAAATGGTCCAAAACAGCAAAAAAAACAAGAAAATAACAAATAATAAAGGGGTTTGTCAAAAAAAAGACCCAGAATCAAATAGATTTTTTTTATTTTGGGCCCACACTGATTTTATATTTTTTCCCCCTTTGGGGGTCTCTTTCCCCATTTTTTTAAAATTTTTGGTCCTTTTTTCCAGTGTTTTTGGCATTACGTTTTTCCCTCGCTAACTAGATGCATTTAATTAATTAAGGGTTAAAAAATTTTCCTTGATTAAATGCTCTTTTTTTCAAAAAAAAACCAACACAACAACAACAACAAAAAAAACAACAAAAAACAACAACAAAACAACAACAACAAAAACCCAACAACAACAACAACAACAAAAACCCCCCCAAAAAAAGGGCAATAAACATAAAAATTTTGGAAAAGGTGGAAAGGGGTTTTTTTTTTCTTTTTAAAAGGGCTAAATCATTTTTTAAATAGGGTTTTTCCCCATCTATAAAATCCCCTTTTAAAAACAACCCCCTTTTTAAAAAACCCCAAAAAATTAAATTTTTTTTGAAATTTTGGGTTTTTTCCCCCTACTTTTTTGGGTGTTAAAAAAACCCCTTTCAAAGTTTATCAAAATTTAAGATAAAAAATACCTTATACACAAAAAATTCTGAAATTTTTTTTTTTGAAATTTTGCAAAAAAAATAAAAAAAAAAAAAAAGTAGACAAAAGGGGGAACATTTGGAAAGCCCTTTGGGGAAATTAAAAATTTGGGGAAACACAGGGGTTTTTCGTTTTTCCTTACTTCTTTAATATTTTAATAAAAACCCCCTTTGGGTAACCCTTTAATTTTTCCCCCTTTTCCATCCTTTTCCCAAAAAAGGTTTGATAAAGATCCCTTTTAAAATATAAACTCAGTTCTTCAAAAATGTCCTAAATCCCACATTAATTTGCTTAAGATGAAAAAAGGGTTTTCTTTTTTTCCCTTAAAAAACATTTATTCCTCATCTTTTTTTAAAGGAAAAACACCCCCCATACCCCCAGCTAAAATTATCTAAAACCACTGTGATCAACCCCATCACTTTGAAAAGGGCACAACCCCGTTTTAACCCCGGGGAAAACAGCTTTAAAAAAAAAGGGGGGGAACAAATGGGGTACTTATACTCACCGGGTTGGGGAAAATTGGGGAAAAACATAAAAAAAATCCAAAGGAAAAATTTTTTTAGATGGGGGGACTGAGGGGGGAAAAAAACCACTTCCACCCAAAAAGGGGTGCCCCCCCCCAAAAAGGCCCCCCCCCCCAACCCCCATCAATCATTCTTTCTCTGCATTTTTTCATCTCCCCGGGGGTATGGGGTTTTTTTAAGAATCCTTTTTTAAACTATAAACCCAAAAAAAGGGGTTTGGGAAGGGGAAAATAAGGCATTTGATATCCTGAAAAGTAGGGAAAAACAAGGGGGATCACAGATGTTCAATTTTTCTCTTAAGGGGGCCCCCACTATTTATCGAAAATTTTCCCTTTTGGGGGCCCCCTAACAGGGGGGGAATTTTCCCCAAATTTTAAAAGAATCTATTCCCCGGTTTTTAAACCCCTTTTTATGTTCCTCACTTTTTATGTTTAACAAAACCTTCCTGTCCCTATAACCCCTTTTTTAAATCATTGTACTTCCACAGTTTCATTTTCCCCCCAAAAGGTTCTTTTCTCAAACTAAACACCCAACTCTTTTCTTTCATCTGAGTGGTTTCCTTTTTTTTCCCCCTAAAAATTTTCCATTTTTTGGCCTCCTTAAGGAGTATTCAAATGGAAAAATATCTAGATGAGGTAACCACCCCAAAAAAACAAATCCATATTCCCCAGGCCCCCCACCCTTTTGGAGTAAAATGGGATAAAAACCCCCAAAAATTAAAAAGGGCCCTTTTTCCCCACCCCAAAATTTGAAAGATAAAAGGGAAAAAATTTTTAAACCCCTTTTAAATTATTGCAACAAACATCAACCAAATTTTCCATTGTGAGGGGAAAAAGGAAACAAAAGAACAAAAGGTTAAAACCCCTGGCAGAAGAAAAAATTCAAAAATTTTGTTTTTTTTTCATTTGCAAATGCTCTAATACAATTAATTTTTTTTCCCTTTTTAATTTACACCTACCCCCCCAAAAAAGCAAAAAAAAACCCCCACAATCAAATGAAGGATCTTTGTCAAACGTTTTACTTTTATCGAAACACACACACACAAACACAAAAAAACAAATCCGAAGAAAACCCAAACCATGACGAGCTGGTTTTTATCAAAGGAGAAAATTTTACAACATTGGGGCCCCTTGTTGGTTTTTTTTTTAAAAATCATTTTTAATGAATTTTGGGGAGGGTCTTTTTAGGAAGGGAAATGCAAAAACTAGAAATAAATGAAATTTTTTAGAACCCTTTAAGATTCTTTTTTTCTTTAAAAATTTTTCATAAAATCACAAGTTCCCATTTATTTAAAAATAAAAAAATGATTTTTAAAAAAAACATGTTTTTTTTTTTAAATACCTAACCCCTGCCAACAGGGGAAAAGAAATTCTGGAATTTGGAACAATTTTTAAAGCATTACAAAAATGCCTCTTTTTCAGACCACACGTTGGGGTCTATTCCTTTGGCTACAACAACCAAATCCCCTTTTTCACAGTATACTAACCAAAAAAGCCATCAGATAACTTATGTTTTGACCTTCCCCCCCCCCACCCCCCCGTGAGAAATTTATTTTCTAGTAAAAAATTTAATTTGTTGCTTTTAAGAATGTACAAAACCCCAAATTTTTTTCTCCTCCCAAAGGGTTCTATTCCTCCCCTTTTTTTTCACTTTAAACATCCCCCCAACCTCTCTTCCCCAAATTAATAATTAAAAATTTGAAGGCAGGACCAACCTATGGGACCGGTTTTAACCCCTAAATTTTTAAAAGGACAAATGATAGGACTCCAGGTCAAATCTTAACCAATGACATTTCTTTGGCTCTTTTCCCAAAAGGTCTTGTCAGGGAAAGAATTACCTGACCATTATAAGGGGAAAAACTTTTGCCCTTTCCCCCCACCCCACCAAAATATCTTTCCAAAAACTCAAAACCCAAAAACCACCTGTCAATCAAAATTTCAGGTTTCCCCCCATCCAAAATTAGGGACCCACCCCCCTCATTTCCCCCTTTCCCAACTGAACTACAAAGGGGTTTAATTTTTCCCAAAAGGGCATGGAGCCCCTATCCCTCAATTTTTTTTTTTGACAGGGAACCCTTTCTAAACCCCCTTTTTGTTGAATCAAAAAAAAGGGCCCCCAAAACAGCCCCCTTTCCCCTTGAATGGGCAAAGAGAATGTTGCCTCAGTTGTTAACCACCACATGATCATCATTAAACTCACACATAAATAAGCCAAATATAAATAAGCCCTTTCTATGAAGGACACTTCTAATACATCACAATTTTAAGGAAAAAATTTTCTGTGTGATGAGAGATAATTGCACTTCAATATTTTTCATCAGAAAAAACCCTTATTTTGCAAAAAAAACCCCGGAAAACTGAATCAGTCTCACAGTTTAAATTAAAAGCGCCGGGAAAATTTATAAAAATTATTTTATTTTTTAAGGAAAAAATTTTAAAAAATTTCTCCAAATTCTTTTAAAATTTTGGTTTTTGGTTTTTAAACTTTTTTTCCCAAAAAATTGGAAAAAAACCCCCGAGTGGCTTGAAACTAAAAAAAAAAAATTTAAGGGAAAAAAATTTCTGGAAAATGGGACATTTTCCCCCTCGGAGGGGAAAATATTTTGGGGTGCAAAAAAATTTTATGGGGGAATAATTTAAAAATAACGAAGTTTTTTAAATAAGTAAAATAGATTTTAATTTTGGGGAAAAGGAATTTTGAGAATTGATTCCTTGATTAAGGGTTACCCCAGGGGAATTTTTAAATTTTTAAAAAAATTTAGCCCCCTTTTAATTGGGCCTGTAAAAGCTTGTAAAAAAGGGTCCCCCGGAAAATAAAAAAATCACGGTTCTAACTTGCAGTTTTTTGGGAAATGAATGTTTTTAAGGCAGCTTAAAGGGAGCATTCATTCTTTTTTTATTGAATTATTCCATTGAGTTTGAATGGGGTTAAAAGCAAAGTGATTTTAAAAGGAGCTAAAAAAGTTTTTTTTTTTTCACTTTTTTTTCAAGTTTAGGATGAGATAAGAAGATGAAAAATGATGGGGAAAAAAAAAAGTAAAAATTTGGAAATTTTTAACACTTGGGCTGAAATATTGGGAAAATATTTGTATTTGAACCATGTAACATGGCAACACACAAGCAATGTATTTGCTTTAATTTGTTACGTTTAGAAAATTCAATAAAATGTTGTTTTTTTAAAGTGCTAGGACCATACATATTTACCTGTTTAGCGTATAGCTGGGCCTCGCACATAAAAAGCCACATTAAAGAAAACGTAGTAAGAGAGGTGTTTCTTTTCTTTTTAAGTTAGTTTCTCCATTTCATTGCAGAAATGATTTTCAGTGCAAATATCTATTTACAGGACAGAAGATTTCTTCTTCACACACTTCATAGAATTCTGTCTCAGGCCTGAGCTGGATGGGCTGCAAAACCAATTTCCTGTCAAGCATCACCATTTTAAATTCACTGCTCAGCTGTTGAGTTGTTAAATTGCTGAAAGCCTCTTTAGGCGGAAGGCGCTTCATTTGTCACCCGCTTCCCCGTAGAGAGAGCCCTGACCCCTTCAAACGAAAACACCTTTCAAAATGATTTAAGCTTTTTTCTTATTCCACACCACTCACTTAAGTCAAGGTAAATCCATGCAATTCTCACTTTTCTCTTTGAACAAAAAAATAATAATAATGCATACCATCAACTTAAAACTGAATGAGATTGAATTATTGTTTCACCTTGAATCTATTATACAAGGCAGAAAAATACAATGTGGGTACTTATCATCCCATCCATCTAAAACTATATTCAAGGACCTATGACTTCAGCTGTCTGAAAGCAACATCTGAATGCACGGTCTCTGAAATTATCTTTTCGGTTTATATCTTCATTTCTGGATTGCTGTTTTTTTCCCCCCAGAGCAAATAATCTATAACAGCAACATCAGCCTCTCTTTGGGGAGCCTCTCTGGGCTGGAATGTAGCCTCCTGAGGTCTACTTGTTCAGCGAAGAGGAAACTCCTCCTTGAAGGCAGACTTGAAATCACAAACATGTTGCCCAGAGAATCTTGGTTCCTTGAAGTAAAAAGAGGCTTGGAGCCGTGCAGCCATTAAAACAAAATCAAACCTAGACTATGGGTGATACCATCATAGGCTGCTAGTAGAAAAATAAAAAAAGGTTGCGGAGCTTTCGAGAGCACAAGCCCTCTTTTTCAAAGCTGGTATAGAAGTCCAAACATGGCAAGGGATGTAATTTGCCAGGAGAGAGTTCTTAAAAGTTCACTTGGCAAGATGGATGCCAGGCTTTTTCTTGGAAGGCATGGTCTGATGGGGCTGGATTTTACAGGCCAATTCAAACAAAGAGCTGCATGGGAGGTGAGTTACAGCTTGATAGGTTGGAGGGGATGCCAGTCAATGGCACCGGAGGTAGAGGGAGGTTCTCTATGGCACCTGTGGCAGTGGCCTGCCCAAGGGGGCTTGTGGCCTCTTCCAAGCAGGACAAGGGGTCACCACAACATGAGGAACTGTGTTAAAGGGTTGCGGCATTAGGAAGGTTGAGAACTACTGCAGTAGCAGGAAGAGTCAATAAGCTTGCACAAAGAGCAATGATTCCAGACTCTTCCCAAATCTCCTCTCACGTACAGGGTGTTGGTTCTGACGTGCCCACTGACACTGTCTTTGCCAGTGTCTCAACTGAGTTGCAGTAGGCTCCCCAAGGCTACGTTAACTAAGACGGCAACATTGTGCTTTCCTTTGCTGCTCCCCCTTGTCGGAAGAATAAGGGAGAAGCTGGAGATTGAGGTATCCTGTCACCTGGAAGTTAGGTACCCTTAGTTGGATTAACACCCTCCTCCAGCGGTCCTCTTTATATACATATTCCCAATCCCTGGGCAATTTACACTCTTCTGTACCATCTTTCACATGGAATCCCTCAGTTGGGTTATTCAAGTTTTTCCCCCAGAACCCCTCCTCTTCCAACAACTACTACTCAATTACTACTTCTGGAAGCAGATCCCTCCTCTGCAAACCTCTGGTCTGTCTTTTCCTTTCCTTCTCTGGTTGGGGCTGGGGTCTCTACCACCACCACTCCCCTTGCATTCCTACTTCGAAAGGACCCCTTTCCCCCTATATAGGACACTCCACCAGGCCTGCAGCTTCAACCCATACTACCACCCTCTAAGCTTACTTTGGGTTCTTTTTCTTGCTGCCCATGTTTCCCTAAAGCAGGCATGTCCAAACTTCATCCCTCCTGATGTTTTAGACCACAACTCCCAAAATTCTAAGCCTAGATTGCCAATGACAAAGGACTGCGGGAGTTGTGGTCCAAAACATCTGGAGGGACGAAGTTTGGACAAGCCTGCCCTAAAGAGTCTTTTACTTACTTCGTCTCCCCAAGGTTCACTGGGAGCTCATGGTCTGTAACTTGATGGGTCCTGGGTGAAGGTACGATGGCCCACCAACAGAGACACCTGTGGCACTGTCACTATCTTCACAGAGAAAAAATAAGTACACGAGTTTTCCTGTTGTTTAAGAGATAGTTGTTCTTCCCAAACCAGTATTGTATGCCAGCCATTTTAGTAACAAACATACAAAAGTGTAAGAAATGTTGAAATAAATCTGAGTTGAATACCATTTGAATTAGGGCTTTGTCATACAAGTCCATGTGGACGTCGATTAATTCTTCAGCATCCCCATGAAACCCTTTATAAGAGAAAATACTCCACCACCACTCTAAATGGTACAGTGGCAAAATGAAAACCAGGATTAATTTTGGGCATAGGAACCCCCATATCCATGGGGGATTGGTTGGGGGGGGCACAAATACTGAAATCTGCAGATAGCAGTGAACATCTTGTCAACTCCCCCCCCCCCAACGAAACCCATAAATCCCCCCTTGCTGGCTCTATCAAGAAAGATAATTACTGTCAGTAACTTAGTAAAATTGAAAGGTTACTCCTGCGGTGTGACGCCTCAGTCCTTGGCTTCTTTGAAACTCTATCCAGTGTACCATAATCAAGATTATGTCCAGGATCCTCTGTTTCTCACTAAAAGGAAACACTTTCCTTCTCATCTTCCCTACATCCTCCTCCTTCACCTCACACCTCTTCTATTTAGACACCTTTGTGCAACCACTGTACAGGTTCAACATTAAAAGCCTTCCGTTCCGTACTTCCCTGTGCTGCGTGAAAAGGAAAGACCTAGGTGGAACATACGGCATGGTTTCTGTATTTGCAGCAGCATTTTGAATTTAAAGTGAGTACAGCGTGGTCACTTCAAACACAGTAATGTAAGGATTTCCATATTTTCCTCCAATTCACACTGCAATGTATTTGACTCCTTTATCTTTCACTATTGCCCATTGGCAACCACAGATAACTGAATCAGCGGATAATGAATTTAGAGATACAGGGATCCTTCTGTATGTGCATTTGCTTACATCTTATTGCTGCATTTTTCAAAGAGACTTAACCACTACTACTACTTTTTTCACAACAAAACACTCTACACAAGACGTCCATGTAACCTCTCAGACCAACAGAACAGCTATCCTTTCCTTAACTTGTTCCTACAGACTAATCTGCCTACAGGCAAGAACTAATGCATTCATAAGTGTGTTTTCTGGCAGCTGCATAAAGGGGTAGAAAAGAGATTTTAAGACATTCTCCAGAGAATATTCTTAGCTAAAGGGTTTGGAAAGGGTTGGACTATATTATCTTCCAAATATTTGCATGTGGATGGTTTCAGAGAAATGGAAATACTGCCTCCACACTCTTTCTCGACCCAATATTTGCCTTTTCCATAACCTTTTCACTGATACTCACAACCTCTGAGTTAATTTGTTCCCTGTTGGCTGAACTCTTTTATTCCAGGGGCCTTGAATCAAGCCAATTTACAGTATAAATGGGGTTGGTTCACTGTACCGATCACACATGAGTGCTGAGCAGAGATGGGGATGATGTTTTTTTTAAAAAAAATGGTGATTTGTCATGATTCTTGATAGAACCATAGAATAGGAAAGTTGGAAGGAGCCTATAAAGCCATCCAGCCCCGACCCTTGCTCCACACAGGAATACAAATCAAAGGATATTTGCCAAGTGGCTGTCCAAATTTCTCTTGAGTGTTGCAACACTCACCACCTCTTGAGGTAATTGGTTCCATTGCGGGATTTAGACAAATGAACTTCCAGCGATGAATTGATGAATAAATTCATCTCCCCTTAAACCGATCTAAAGAGAACCCCCTAGCACGGTGATGGCGAACCTATGGCACGGGTGCTAAAGGTGGCACTCGGAGCCCTTCCTGTGGGCACCCGACATCGCCCCTTCATAGCCACCTGTATACAGGTTAAATTACTGTATTGGCACTTTGCAAAAAAATTAGTGGGTTTTGAATGGCAGTTTGGGCACTCGGTCTCTAAAAGGTTCGCCATCACTGCCCTAGCACCTAGAGCTCCCAAATTTGCAGGAAGGCTTCTTCTGACTCTCCTCTACAAGCCCTGAAAGCTTGATAAGGATTGGCATTCAAATTCCTGAGATATGCACTCCCAAAGAGCACCACCCAGGAAAGTGCCCCCCAGGCACCTACTGTGGAGGCCCTAAACTTGCAGAGACGCTTTTCCCAACTCTCTTTGGTGAAGACTGGGTTTCAAACACCGCATCTGCAACCCCCCCCCCAAAAAAAAGTGGAGGGCCCTAAGAAAGTGTCCTTTGGAAACCAGGTTAGGGAAACCCGATCTTCACCTTCAAACTGAAAACAAGACTCAAAGCAGTGTTCTGTTTCAACTCTTTCCTTCCTTCCTTCCTTCCTTCCTTCTCTGTAAAAAGCAATCTGGAAGCTTCTCTAACCTCCCTCACTGGTTCTGTGAGGCTCGTAGGGGCTCTAGGTGGCAGCTTCAAGGCCTCCAAAAAAGAATGGGGGGAAATAATCAGTGACCCTTGTGAAATGGCATCGCTGCAGGCAACAAAGCACGTGGAATTGCCGCCTTCTGGAATATCTTAGCGATCTGGGCAATGTGTATTCTTTCCACAGTATCACACTTCTGTTATTCAAATACATGATCATGCAAAGAAGCCAGAAGAGAGTTCTTTCTGTATCAACCCAAAACACAACCTTTGCCTTATAGGAATGGTGCCTGCCACCAGTAGCAAAATTGAGAGGGTTTTTTTAATGGATTGTTGTACTCTGCTGCTTCGAAATGTGTTTTTAGTATTGATTTTTGTGAGGGTATCACCACCCCACTCCCTCTCTGCATGGTTCCCACCATTCTGACAAAGACAGCTTCACATCCAATTCCTTTCTCTTTGTTTTCTACAAATGTTAATGACAAGGCATTTTCTGAGGGTTTTGATGTAACCTCCTTTACCTCAGCCCCTTGAGAAGAGGATGGTGCACCATCACTTATACCACCTTTCTCACAATTTTATTTTACCATTTTTAATATATTACTTTTTAAATTAATTCAGCACCTTCCAGAACTGCCCAAATTGCTTACCACTTGAAAATTGTCAGGCCAATGGTCACATGGGCGACCAAAGGTTAACTGAGGTTACTATCTATTGTAAATGCAAAAAGTTACTTTTTGACAGTTCCCAGAATATTCCAGCCAACATGCAAAGGGGCATTCTGGGAACTGTAGTCCAAAACAAAAACAATTCTAAATTCTGGTATCTCCTATAAATTATTCATTCCTATCCTGAGAAAAGATGGCACAGTTACAAAATGCTGCATTTCGGCCCATGATCCGGCTGAATCAACCATGAGGAATTCAATATTGCTTGTTGGCCCTTGAATAAAATAACTACATAATAAGTCGCCCAGTACCAACAAAAAAATCAACCAGGGGTCTCTCGTTTATAATGCCATCTTTCTTGGGGCAGTTATATCACTTGAGAAAGCCAGTCTAAATCTTCAGTGGCACCCATTTTTCCAGCGTTTCAGTCGCAGAACCATAATGACCAAGAAGCTAAACCATACTCGCAAACACACATTTCACGTATAGAGGCAAGGCATCTTCTTTTTATGTAACACAAATGGAACTGCTGTTACACTGCCCTGGGTTGAGTTGAAGAAGTCAAGGAAGACAGCCTGCCAAAATAAGAAATGCGGTGCTTCCTAATCACAAGCAACCCTTGATCCCCTCTGCCTACCATGAAGCCAACACATTACCGCATCCTCCAAGACATCTCACGTACTGCAGCAAAACTGCTACAAAGAAGTTCTCCACCCGTCTCAACAAATCATGAGCCGTCAAGTTGATGACAACGTATGGAAACCCCTTCCAGGGTTTTCTGGGCATGGAGCAATGAGAAGTGGCTTACTACCCCCTTCTTCTGTGGGTGCTCTAGGACTGTGAGGACAGCCTAAGACCACACAGGCTGGCTTGTCTACTACAAGGCACAGCAGAGAATGGAACCCTTAGTTCTTTGCTCTGTGATCAGCTACTCCAGCTCACTGAGCAAACACAAGTTAAATGCCAAAATCTATGCTGTGGTGATACTTATTTTTAAAGACCAAATGAAAAGGTATAAAATTCTCTGTGCATGTTTCAGATTTAAATGTCTCTTTATCAAGCATGAACTTACACAATGTAGGAGGGGAGTTCTGCATCAGAATCAAAGTAGCTTGTTGTTGTTCAGTCGTTCAGTCGTGTCCGACTCTTCGTGACCCCATGGACCAGAGCTCGCCAGGCCTTCCTATCCTCCACTGCCTCCCGGAGCCTTGTCAAATTCATATTGGTTGCATCGATGACACCGTCCAACCATCTCATTCTCTGCCGTCCTCTCTTCCTTTTGCCTTCAATCTTTCCCAACATCAGGGACTTTTCCAAGGAGTCCTCTCTCCTCATGAGGTGGCCAAAGTACTGGAGCCTCAGCTTCAAAATCTGTCCTTCCAGTGAACATTCGGGGTTGATTTCTTTCAGAATGGATAGGTTTGATCTCCTTGCAGTCCAGGAGACTCTCAAGACTCTCCTCCAGCACCACAGCTCAAAAGCATCAATTCTGCGGCGATCAGCCTTCTTTATAGTCCAGCTTTCACTTCCATACATCACTACTGGAAAAACCATAGCTTTGACTATCCTGACCTTAGTTGGCAAAGTGATGTCTCTGCTCTTTAGGATGCTATCTAGGTTTGCCATTGCTTTCCTCCCAAGAAGCAGGCATCGCCATCTGCAGTGATCAAGGAGCCCAAGAAAATAAACCCTGTCATTGCCTCTATTTCTTCCCCTTCTATTTGCCAGGAGGTGATGATCTTAGTTTTTTTGACTCTCCTCTTTCACCCTCATTAAAAGATTCTTTAATTCCTCCTCACTCTCTGCTATTAGAGTAGTATCATCTGCATATCTGAGGTTGTTGATATTTCTTCTGGCAATCTTAATTCCGTCTTGTGATTCATCCAGACGTGCCTTTCTCATGATGTACTCTGCATATAAGTTAAATAGGCAAGGTGACAGTATATAGCCTTGTCGTACTCCTTTCCCAATTCTAAACCAGTCAGTTGTTCCATATCCAGTTCTGATGGTTGCTGCTTGTCCCACATATAGATTTCTTAGGAGACAGATAAGGTGGTCAGGCACTCCCATTCCTTTAAGGACTTGCCATAGTTTGTTGTGGTCTACACAGTCAAAGGCTTTGGCATAGTCAATGAAGCAGAAGTAGATGTTTTTCTGGAACTCTCTGGCTTTCTCCATAATCCAGCGCATGTTGGCGATTTGATCTCTAGTTCCTCTGCCCCTTCGAAATCCAGCTTGTACTTCTGGAAGTTCTCTTTCCACATACTGCTGAAGCCTGCCTTGTAGAATTTTGAGCATAACCTTGCTAGCGTGTGAAATGAGTGCAATTGCACAATAGATGGAGCATTCTTTGGTGTTGCCCTTCTTTGGGATTGGGATGTAGACCGATCTTTTCCAGTCCTCTGGCCACTGCTGGGTTTTCCAAATTTGCTGGCATATCGTATGCAACACCTTTACAGCATCCTCTTTTAAGATTTTAAAGAGTTCAGTTGGAATGCCGTCACCTCCACTGGCCTTGTTGTTTGCAATGCTTTCTAAGGCCCACTTGAATTCACTTTCCGGGATGTCGCTATCTTGGTTATCAGGGACATCCAGATCTTTCTGATATAATTCTTCTGTAAATTCTTGCCATCTCTTCTTGATCTCTTCTGCTTCAGTTAGGTCCCTACCATTTTTGTCCTTTATCATATCCATCTTTGCACGAAATGCCCCTTTAATATCTCCAATTTTCTTGAATAGATCTCTGGTTTTTCCTTTTTTGTTGTTTTCCTCTATTTCTTTGCGCTGTTCATTCAAGAAGGCCGCCTTGTCTCTCCTTGCTATTCTTTGGAAGTCTGCATTCAATTTTCTGTATGTTTCCTTTTCTCACTTGCATTTTGCGTCCCTTCTCTCCTCCGTTATTTGTAGGGCCTCGTTGGACAACCACTTTGCTTTCTTGCATTTTCTTTTCTTTGGAATAGTTTTCATTGCAGCCTCCTGTACAATGTTACAAGCCTCCATCCATAGTTCTTCAGGTGTTCTGTCCACCAAATCTAGTTCCTTGAATCTATTCTTCACTTCCACTGTGTATTCATACGGGATTTGACTTAGATTATACCTGACTGGCCCAGTGGTCTTCCCTACTTTCTTCAGTTTAAGTTTGAATGTTGAAATAAGAAGCTGATGATCTGAGCCACAGTCAGCACCAGGTCTTGTTTTTGCTGACTGTATACAGCTCCTCCATCTTTGGCTGCAGAGAACATAATAAATCTGATTCCGGTATTGTCCATCTGGTGATGTCCATGTGTAGAGTCGCCTTTTGTGTTGTTGGAAAATAGTGTTTGCAATGACCAGCTTGTTCTCTTGACAAAACTCAATTAGCCTTTGCCCTGCTTCATTTGCAACTCCAAGACCAAACTTCCCAGTTATTCCTTTTATCACTTGACTCCCTACTTTAGCATTCCAATCCCCTATGATGAGAAGAACATCTTTCTTTGGTGTTGGTTCTAGAAGTTCTTGTAAGTCTTCATAAAATTGGTCAATCTCAGACTCTTCAGCACCGGTAGTTGGTGCATAAACTTGGATTACTGTGATGTTGAAAGGACTGCCTTGAAATCGTACTGAAATCATTCTATCATTTTTTAGGTTGTATCCTAGCACTGCTTTTCTCACTCTATTGTTGACTATGAGGGCTACTCCATTTCTTCTATGGGATTCTTGCCCACAGTAGTAGATGTGATAGTCATCTGAACTGAATTCACCAATTCCTGTCCATTTAAGTTCACGGAAGCTCAAGATGTCAATGTTTATTCTTGCCATCTCACGTTTGACCACATCCAGCTTACCCTGGTTCATAGATCTCACATTCCAGGTTCCTATGCAGTATATTTCTTTGCAACATTGGACTTTCCTTTCTCTTCCAGGCACGTCTGCAGCTGAGCGTCCTTTTGGCTTTGGCCCAGCCACCTCATTAGCTCTGGAGCTAATTGTACTTGTCCTCCGCTCTTCCTCAGTAGCATGTTGGACGCCTTCCGACCTGAGGGGCTCATCTTCCAGCATCATATCTTTTAGCCTTTTGTTTCTGTCCATGGGATGTTCTTGGCAGGGATACTGGGGTGGCTTGCCAGTTCCTACCCCAGGAAGTCTTATTACAGGCCTCATTGTCACCAGTGTAATTAGCCTTACAATGATGAAAGCACAGTTCAGCCTGTTTTATTTTGTAGCCTCACTGATCAACTGGGACACAAAAGTAGAAATGTGCCCCATTTATAAGATATTCCAGACTGTAGTTTTAACTATTTTTAACTATTTCCTGTAGTTATCTCCAAAATGGCTAAGACATTGTTCAAAGGGTTCCACTGTGCTTTTTAGCCAAGAGCATGCTCAGGAATTGTTTCCTAATTGCAAATTATTCTGAAAGTCCACATAGGGCAAGGAATTCAACAAATGAGTGAGAAAAACAGGAAGTGAAGTGAGATTCCAGACAAGAGATCATTTAAAGGAGGCTACTGCATGAGAGGCAGTAAAAAAAATTATAGCCTTCAACAATATAAGGTTTCCCAAAAGATTTAGCTGCCCTGTCTCTCCTATGGACATTTTTTTTAAATTACATTCACTTGACAAAGTACTATAGTGTTTATTTGACAGAACACTGATATAGTGCTATGTCAGATATACTATGTCGCAACAATATTCTGTGTGAGGGATGTTGTACTTTGTAGGAAGGATTCATATTCAGAAATCAAAACAGGCAGATACTGGACGACAATATAATGAGATTTCACTGACATGAAATTGGGTAGTTGTGGTATAGTTATTATAGGTATGTTATAGATATAGATAATATATTAGTATATTATACTTATAGATAATAAATGTGTGTCATAAAGTCAATTATGACTTATGGAAACTCTTTTAAAGGCTTTCCAGATAGACAATACTTGGAAATGGTTTACCATTCCCTTCTTCTGAAGGCATCCAGGGACTATGCAACTTGCCCAACTTGAGGGGAACTGAATTTCCAACCTTTGGCACCACAGCACTTTCATCTAACCCACCAAGCGATCCACACATCTATTATTATTATTGTTATTACTATTACGGATATAGACATAGATATCTCAGAAAAACAAGGTTTTGGGGAGTTGGGAAGCTGTGTAGTCTTGTTGGAACTAAAAATCAAAGTGTTTGTGGTACTGGAAGAACTAAAAAGGCTTATTTGGCACAGCTTTTTGTAGACTGTAGCCCATTTTTTGTAGACTCTAACCCAAGATGTTTTAACGTAGAGCAGCTCCACACCAAAAGTGATACCTTTTTCATAACTGCGCAACAGGATTTCAGTCAGTGAGTAACCTGAAACTGCAGTCTGCAAAGAAAAACCCATCAAGGAGATCTTTTCCTTCTCATACTATTGGTAGTGTCTAAAAATTATGTTTCACATCACTTAGATGTGACATTACTGTACTTAGTGATGTGACATCACTTAAGGAAAAAACAGACTTGTCATCATGTTTATTTTATTTATTTTATTTTATTTATTGAATTTATATCCCGCTTATATACATAGTAGTCTAAGCGGCTTACACAAGGCTACAATAGCCAAACAAGTTACAAAAACTATTAAAATAAGACAAGACAAAACAAATTAAATCACGCTATACAAATTAAAACCAAATAGCACTTCACTAGTTATGGAAGTAAAACTGATGGCGGGCCCAAAAAAAAAAAAAAATAGGCAAATTAAACATCGCCAAAGGCCTCCCGAAAAAGATGGGTTTTTAGCGCCTTTCGGAAGGCCAGCAGGGACTCTGCAGAGCGCACTTCACTGGGGATGGAATTCCAGAGGCTGGGGGCCGCCACAGAGAAAGCCCGGGTCCGAGTTTTCGTCCTCCGGGCTTCCCGAGGAGTGGCGACCCGGAGCAAGTGCGCTCGCGCCTGCCGGACGGGACGGGCCGAGGTTGATCTCTGAGCGATACGCTCTGCCAGGTAGTCTGGTCCCAAGCCATGGAGGGTTTTATAAACTAAAACCAAGACCTTGAATCTAATCCGGGCCGCAACGGGCAACCAATGCAGGCGGGCCAAGGCTGGGGTGATGTTCCTGTGTTCAGGCACATTCATTGGATTTACACTATGTAAATTTAATTAAAACCATGCTGTTAATCAATTTAAAGAGAGATATTTTAATGTAATTAATTTTGACTGCACATAATCAAGAACATAATCAAGAATTTATGAGAGAAGGGGAAGCTTCCATTCAGACCAACTCGATTCTGCCTTCATAATTTCAGTTTCATATAGTATGGCAACTTTTACTGGAACAAGGTCTCAAAATAAATTACAATTTTGATCTTTTCAGTTTCACCAGAGAACACAATGTAAACCCTTGTGCATGTGTATGCTTTTACCAAGAACCTTTTTATCAAACAAAAAGCTGGTGTTTCCAGGATCCCTAGCAGAGGAGTTCAAGGTGGAAGCAATTGTAAGCCTGTTTTCCGCCTAAGCCATTGGTTTATGCATTGTTTATTCAGCAACTGCCAGAGTTTGTTTATTGGAAAATACAGCTTGCAAGGATGGTGCTAATAACCACTTAGTCTTCATCTGCTTTCACTGAGGGCTTCATGGGTCATGTCATATTGCTTTTAAGAGTCCATGGGAAGTATAAAACTATAGCCTTGTGCTGATGTGTTTTAGTCTCCTCTTCTTTCAGGTAAAGAACATCAGTATTGCAATTGTTTCTGTGATTTATAGATAACCTAACCTTTTCTTATATTCTTATGGCAACGTATACAATTTAAAATGTCAGCTAAGATAGCTATTTTCTTATAAATCCCTCCAGAGAAAAAGCAGCTAGAATGTTTATTTCGTGTGTTGCCATTACCTAAGCTTTCTATTATATGTTTGAATATACAAATCCTGTCCCCTTTTGATCAGAGAAGAAAACTGCAGTTATCTTTGCAGGTGGCCCTAAGATGTAGATAACTAAAATGCTTCAAAACTCAAGGCAAGGTCACAATCTCTTTAAGTATATTATTGAGTATACTTAGGTATAATTGACATATTGCATTTCATTTTCAATTACTTTGTGTAGTCTTTTACAACTAGCGAAGGAATGTTCACCAAAGTATATAGCACATGAGCTCTGAAATCAGAAGAACTGTCTATGCCTTCATTTAATTTTTGTTTTTAATTTAAGCATTAAAATATGGTCTTTGCAAGAAGGACTTTTCATAAAATTTATTTATTTATATCCTGCCTTTGTTCTTAAAACGCCCCAAGCTGGCCACTGTCCCTTTTATTATCACTGCATGAGAGTACAGTGAAGTTACTGTAGTGATAGAGGAATTCAACATTCGACAAGGCAATTCTAAAAACAGACAGTACAAAAAAACAGTACCACAGAAACAGGACTTCAGATCAGCATAGCTGAACCAAACAGTTCAGCCATATATCAAATTTGAGTGTGTTTGGTTAAAGGTCTTTTTTGGGGGGGTTATGATTTGTTTAAAAGCAAAACTGTTCCCCTCTGTGCAGAAACAGAGGCATGAACATGTTCCCCTCTGTGGCCTTAAGTGACCCCAGATTTAAAACAGATCAAATAAACTGGGGGGGGGGATCTTGTTTATATTGAAACAGAATGGTTGGCCCCTAGACAATATGCCCTCTGATCTCCAGGTATATGCACACAAGACACATGGGTGTATGTAGCTCCCCTCACTAATAGGTTCTGTTGCAACCAAAACAATAATGGTCACTTCAGGTGTGTGAGGGAATTAAGCCATGCACGGAGGGAGCGGGAGGTGCATGTGCCTCAGAGGGAACGTTGGATCCAGGTTACAGGGGCTGAAACACTGATCTTCAAAAAGGCAATTCAAAAGGATAAAAAAGTAACTTTTTAATAAACTGAGCACGTTAATCCTCTATTCTCATTATAAGTGCACAGTAGGATAGCCTCAGTTGATTCATTTTTTCTTCCATTCTGGCTATCCTGCATTTCAAATGAGGGGTTTTTTTTGTACCTGTCTTTTCTTCACATATTACGGATAATTTTGACCTTGCTTTCCTTGGTTTCCAGTGACAATCTTTGTTAACTCAAACCTCTCATTATTTACCTCAATGGCAAGGGAATGTCTTTTGAAAAGCATGTATATAATGTGTTAATAAAGATCTTGGTCTGATAAAACTTTTTATTCTTCAGGATGCCTATTCCAAGCAAAGGGAAATTGGAACATAGCTTTCAAGTCTACATTCTGTGAAGCAGGAAACACTGGTTTAACTGAGAGGCTGTCTGTTGTATGTGTTGTGTTTACACATACCTTAGCTTGACAATTTCATTAAATCCAAAACAACCCTTCAAAGTATTTTGCCGCAGAGGAACTGCAGCCACATTCGAGATGTTCATGCTTCTGTCTTCTCCCATTGACCATAGTTCAGATCATGCACTCCTCTTCTAGGATCTTCTATCACTGGGCAATTCTACATGTGGGAAGTTTCTTTTGGAAGTTGTGTGCCATGTATGTATACTAAAGTTTCATTTTAAAAAGCCAAGATATTCAATTCTTCACAACATGAAGAGCACAAGCTGGTATCCTGTAGACCACATTGAATGCTACCATTGGTGTTGTCAACATTCAAGCTCACCCTTGCTATGCAAACCCTGGCATCCTTCTTCCTGCTGACAATGCAGGAATGATGTTGTGCAGCAGTATCAGGCCATTTTGTGGGGTTTTGAATTGTGGATACAGAAGCACAATATCTCACATTCACAAACTGGACATTTTTTAAAAATTGAATGTCAATCAAGTCCTACTTTAGGATACAAGACATGTGGACTGAACTGGTCTATGGATATATGGCCTACAGATTGGATTACTCTGACGGAAGAGCCTGACTATGGGCTGGTATTAAGGGAATCATTACTTTGTTTCATAGATAGCATGACTGTTTTCTGTTCGCAAAAGGGGCTGAGGATTCGTTCTAGCCTAGAACTTTGCATGACAGAATGAGCCAAAGTAGATAGATACATGATTGTTGTGGCAACAAGACTTTAACTGAGCTGAAAGACAATGGAACAGTACGGAGGGGCTATGAGGTTGGATAATTTCAATGCCTCCAGGCCCAGAGTGTTCCCTAGTAAAATGCTACAGTCATATTATGAACCGCAGGACAAAGGGAATGATTCCCTTTCTGGGAATAAAGAAAAGTTGGGCAATGCATTTTTCTTGCAACTTGCCATCTGCTAACACAGTACTGAATTTTAAAGGTGAAGCCAACTAGAACGCCGAATTAGGGGTGTCCGGGGGGGAGCAACTGTTGCTTGGGACAAGGAGTCTCAAACTCAGCATCACATTCATTCACACTCACATTCAACACTCACATATAGATGCTTTTCAGTTTGCTTTTCCTCATGCAATGTTTATTTCTGCAGCTTTTGATTGTTCTGGGCCCTTTGGACCTTAGGGCGTTTATACACGACCCCTAAGCTCCGCCGCAAATGGCTGCAAGGTCCGGACCTTAAAAATGTTTACCCACCAGCTCCGGACTTTGCAGACAATTAAGTGCGACCCCGCCCACTTTAGCAAGACCAAACAGCAGTTTTCTTGTACCTGGTCTTTGATGGTGACAAATATTTGATCCGGTGTAAGGATAGTGAGTGTGGGGCTCTCCTGGCTTCTGTTTGTTCTTTTTTTGCGCCCCGCCCCTTTAAGAGATCTGAATGCTGTCCGGAACAAAACGGAGGTAAACCCGGCATTCTTTGCTTTCTTTTTTCTCCGTCCCTCAGGCAGCCAGCAACCAGGAAGTGCCCAGGGGGGTGGGGACAGAGGAAGACAGAGGAAGAGCGACGAACCCCTAAGATCTCTGGTCCGAATTCAAGTGGCCAGTGGATCTTAGGGGTCGTGTAAAAAGGCCCTTAGTTTGTTTTGATTCTTAGAGAACCTTCATTTTTCACAAGGGTCTAGATTACTCTTTCTGGGACATTCTTCAATACTTTATTTTACCTTTTTCCTTCTCCTTTTCCCACCTGGAAATTCTCCTGGAGCAACTCCCCTATATATCATCCTTATCCTGTCTTCAATCTGTTTCTTGTTTCTATATGTCTTCCCTCCTCAGTCTTAGGCCAAAGACTGCTAAATAAATGGAGATATTGTAAGCTTCAACTACTAGCGGGCTGGTGGTTGAAGATTAGGGGCAAATGTTTACAAATGAGTCAATGCAGACAACTAAAGTTCAATTCAGGGGCAACAGTAGGAAGTAGTCTAGGGCAGTACTGTCTGTTACATGGGGTAACTCAGGAGAAGTCTCTGCCAAATAAAGGTTTGCTTGGTGAACACTGCAGAATGCCCACACAGCTCCAAAGCAACACAAGAAGCCCCCTTGTACTGACTCAGATTCTTGATCTATCTGTCCCAGTTGCGTCAGTTCTGGCTGGTTGCACTGACTTTCCAGGGCTTCATGCTGGATCCTGTCCTAGACTAACTTTGGTATCTCCTGGTGGTCTCCTATCAAAGGAGCAACTAGGTCTAACCCTGGTCAGCTTCTGAAATCAGAGAAAGATCAGGTGTGTTTGGTGTGCTCAAGTAGATCATGTTGCTATCTCTCCTTTGCTGGCTCTCCAGATGGCACACAATAGGGCAGAAATGGAAGCATTCACCAATCTCACCCTTCTTCTACTGAAACTTCACTCCTGGCGTTACCATGCCATTACACAAAATATAGAATAGAGTATGTTTAAAAGAGTATAAGAGAGAACTAGAGACAAAGGGCCTTTTCACACGACCCCTAAGATCCGCTGGTCCCTTAAATTCGGACCAGAGATCTTGGGGGTTCGTTTCTGTTCCTCCGTCCGCACCCCTCAGCACTTCCTGCTCCTGTCGGCGTGAGGGGGGGAGGGAAAAAAGGACAAAAGAAGCCTTTACTAACCTGCCGGTCAAACTTGCCACGAGCCCCGAGCCCCGTTACTTCCTGGTTCCGGCTCAAGGAGCTCTTAAAGGGGCGGGAGGCAAAAAAACAACAGACAAGCCAGGAGAGCCCAGCACTCTTATCCACATCAAAAAAAAATTCACCTGCAGAGAGCAGGTACATGAAAAATGCGCTGGGTCGCACTAAAGTGGGCGGGGTCGCACTTAATTGTCTCCAAACTCCGGAGCTGGTGGGAAAACATTTCTAAGCTCCGGAGCTGGGAGCCATTTGCAGCGCACCTTAGGGGTCGTGTATAAACGCCCAAAGACAGAAGAAGCTCAATGAATAGAAAAAAAAAACAAGTTCAAGAGTCCACTGATCCCTAAGCCAGTTTTACTCCCATGACCTGACTGAGGACAATATAATATATAGC
The DNA here is from genome assembly GCA_037367305.1 of Phrynocephalus vlangalii. NCBI lineage: Eukaryota > Metazoa > Chordata > Lepidosauria > Squamata > Agamidae > Phrynocephalus > Phrynocephalus vlangalii. The sequence goes on along the minus strand of JAWVWN010005606.1, from coordinate 42,021 downwards.
AAAGTTTCTGATGAATACAACATAAACAAACACAGGAATTCGTATCAGCTAAGAAATCTGCCCCCTACCTAACGAATGCGTCTAAATGCCAAACCATGTTTACTTGGCATTCTGGTTTTGTAGAACAGGATGATAAGTGGGACACTGCTAGCTGTACTTTTGTCTTAGAAATTACCCTGAAAGACTTAGGCTAAATTTCATTGTTGTCATAAGGGCATTCATGCAACTGACCAGTCTTTTAAGATTAACAGTTACCTTCAGTTTCTAATATTTGAAAACCAAATATAAGATGGCCTTTAGTCCTACCATGACTTGTGATCTTCCAGGAAGGTCTGTGTCATCATGAAAAGAAAATTTACTAATATTTCTGTTTTCAAAATGACCATTTTTGATTGGCATGGTGTATATTCTCTTTTTATCACACTGGTTGTTTCAGTGAGTGAAAGGGATATTTATAATGCATAATAAATGCAGTAATTAAGGGTTAGAAAGCTTTTAAAATAGAACAAAATAAAAACAAATGAAGCAAATTATATTAAACAGCTGAGACCTGCTTTGCATGAGAAACGGCAAAAAATAAACTAATGTACTTACCACAAAACAAGCAACAAAAATCTCAAAAACCATGACCTAGTTTTCACTGATAAACTTGTCTCTGGACAGTACCACATGATTCTACAAGGTTGGTACACATGATTGTATGCAACCCATTAAACAACACCTTTCTTATATAACAAGCATGCTGGGGCTATAATATGCTAATTTTCTATGCAGAACCAGCTTTTTGTATGCAGTATACCATGAAAGCACCCTTATGCAGTATAAAGTGTCAGCCACAGATATATCACCTTTATGATAACTGGACTATTTCCCCCTAAGATCTGAAATAGTGGTGATGACAGATTACAGAGGCCCTCCAATTATTTTAAAGGGAAATATTATTTTGAATTTAACTGTTGATGTCTTCCTCAACCTAAGAAACACTTGAAGTTTCAGGGCTTTTTGGACATAACAAAAATTACAGAATGGTAGAGAAAGGAGATACATGCTATGTTTAGCTGCATGTTAAACAGACTCATAAAATTAAAATATACAGCAAGTGGATCTGCTGGGACCTGTTGATCAAAATGTGGCAAAAATGAATAAACCTAGACGCATATCCTTAAATGACCATGCAGTAAGGACTTAACCTTCCTTGCTTTTCGACTTACAAAGTTATATTTAAAAAAATATCCTAAAATCACTGGAATCCAAAACTGAAGGAGAAACAGCATGGACCTATCTTGCTTATCTCATGGTTCTTCTTCATTTTATTCACCATCTTCTTTTCCTCTGAAGAAATCTGAGCAACATTTTTTCTCATCACCTTACAAACAGGTTCAAATCCTTAAGGCTAGAAGGAATGCTTTTGAGTTTTTTTTTAAAAAAAATACTACCTTCACTGAAACAGTAGGAAATTCTCATTCAAGTTAGAATAGCCATATGAAAAAGAGCATAGAGCTCCTCTTCGTTGCCAAAGAAGTTGATTTAGCTGAAATTCCCTCTTCTACTGACTATTAAAAGTAGAGACATTCTGCCCACCCTTTTTAACTGTCTTAAACCTTTGCCTATTTAACTTATATGCAGAGTACATCATGCAGAAGGCAGGACAGGAAGAATCACAAGCCGGAATTAAGATTGCTGGAAAAATATCAACAACCTCAGATACGCAGATGATATTACTCTGATAGCAGAAAGTGAGGAAGATTTAAAGTACCTTTTAATGAGGGTGAAACAGGAGAGTGGAAAAAATGGGCTGAAGTTCAAGATAAAAAACAACTAAGATCATGGCCACTGGTCCCACTGGTGGATCTGGCATGAAATCGAAAGGGCCACTGTTACCACTGTGACACGACATTGAGCCTTTTCGAAGTAGTCTGCTTTTTCTGCCGCTCACCTGGGGGGGCATGTGTGAGGTGCCTGAGTGTGAAGATTGCACTCAGAGCGGTACGCTGTCCGCCCACACCAAAAAGCCAGACGATCAAGGGATGCGGGTGATTGTGAGAGAGATGGAGAGGATGGGAGTGATGTCGGAGACGGGACGCCCAACAACAGACAGGGCTGGTGTGAGCTGGGTGGTGCAGGGGGAGAAGATGGTTGAGGGCTTCTTGGTGAAGGAAGAGGAGGAGTGGAGAAGGGGGGAAGTATAAAAGGGTGGAAAGGCATGGAGAAAGGGAGAGAGGAAGGAGGAAAGAGGGATGGAAGATGGCAGCGGAGGCAGAGGAGTGGCAGGTATTTGTGTTCAGGGAGGTGATGGGTCCCTGCAAGAGGGCCCCTTCAGAGGGTTGTAGTTGGGCAGTATGGAAGGAGCCAGTGGTGGACTGGGCTTGCCATCCTTGCTGTGGAACCCTCTGTGCTCGGGGACCGCACCCGAGACCACCAACAAACGCCGAGAGGTTCATGAGGCTCCCAAGTCCCCAGAACTGACAGACTTAATGTGGGACAAATGGACTTCACCTATTTATGTAGAAGACCCTGGTTTGAATTCGGTTCCTGAAGAAGTTGTGGTTCATGTTCCTCAAGTGCCTGAGAATAAAGTTCGTGCCTTTTCAATCCTGTCTCCACTTCTTGAAGGGTCCAACTCCATCTGTGTGGCTTCATGAAGGCCACAAAGGAGAACCCAGTTATACACTACAATACGTCCTTCTCTTCATTTTCTTCTGGATCAGAACTCTGGTAGCAAGTTATCTTTACACATTCAGCTTATTCCTAGGTTACATAGTGCAACAATAACAACAGGAATAATGATTACCAATTTCCTGCCAAACCATCAAAACAGAGGCCATCTCCCAACATAAGATGGAAGAAGCAGAACTATTATTCAAGGTAAAAAAGGAACAAAAATGGTAAGCCTGGGGGAAATAAATAAGGAAAGGTTAAAAAAATGCAAGAAGCTTAAGAACTTGTGGAAACAGTAAAAGAGGCATACATTAAAACAATACAGCTAAAGACAATCTGGGAAATCAGCCAAGGGAAATAAAAGGAGGGAAAGCCACAAAGGATGCTTACAGGCTAAACTTAAAAGACACTTCTTAAATAAGATTAGATTCTGACAAGGACGACAACGAAGCAAAAAAGGAGGATTTCTAAATGCAGTAGTAAGATTACTTCTCCCACACTGCCCCAAAATACAATATCATGTTAAGCCAAAAACATATTGTCTATGGAATGCAATACAAATTTGCTACTCTTGATGGTAGAAGAATATAACCAGCATGTAGATAAACATGAATATAGCTTGTATTTAATCACAGAAAAGCTTTTCTAACCACAAGCCAAATGAAAACATTCAGAACCTCAGTGAAAACTTTCAAGTTAAGGCCTAATGAATATTACTAATTAATCCTGGGGGTCTGCTCATCAGGCAGTGAAAAGAAAGAGAGAGAGAGAGAGATGTTTTGTTCTCAAATATCAGAAGAGCCGACCCCTAGGAATTATCTTGAAAAACAAACAGGATTTAAAATGATATTTCTCTGCACAGTGCCAATCTTCCACTTGAATGGTAAGACAAAGACACTTTTGTATTAAATCTTAATACTGCACCTACCTATCTGTAAAATACGTATGTCTCGGTTTGTTTCTTTCATCTTCTGAGAGTATATTTACAGAATGACTATAATCCAGCAGGAAGTCACAACAACAGTAGGCCCACTGAATTGATAGAACAACCAGAGCATTTGATTCCTGCTGATTCAATGGGGATACACCACTAGCAACTTACTACTAGATTACACCCTATGAACCTCAATCATTCCTGTGAACTGCAGTTGTGTTGGATTTCTAAAAACCAATAAGTAAAGTATTAACTCCCTCAGTTTCAACAAACATTGCCAATCTGAGCATCACTGTGTTTATAAAAATCATACAAAAACAATGTGAAATTCTAGTACTGTATAGACACCGTATTTTTCACTCTATAGGCCCTGGTCCCACGTCCCTTTAAAAGCAGCTTAAATTACCAGATAAACTGTGTCTAAAAATGTCGTCCCCAAGGCCACCGGGCTTTTTGAAAAGAAAAAGAAAAAAGAAAACCCGGTAATGACCCTTGAACCGAGGTTTCTGTGACTCACCGAAGAGGTAGGGAAATTTTTGCCTCGCTTTGAAAATCCAGCTTTTAAGGAGGCAGACACTGTGGGACCACGCAGATGATCCAGGTTTCTTTTTCTTTCTTTTTTCATAGCACCGACCGGCTGTTCCTGGGGCCGATGGGCTATGTTTTTTTAATTGCTTTTCACCTTCGGAGAAACAGGAAGCTCTATCCAGTCCTACACGTTTTCATTTACCCCAGCCAAGTGGTCCATTTTTTTTCAAATGCTAGCGCCACCTGCTGGCCAAGGGGGCTGAACTGCACTTTAAAATAAAAAAAAAACAGCTTTTGACATGTGAACTCCTGTCCCACTTATTCAATCACGTCATGGGACGAAGAGGAAAAGCCGGACCTTCAGAAGATCAGGATAGAAATCCAGGTTATAAGACACCTTATCCCCCTCAACAGTAAGGAGAAATGTCTGCATGTCTTATAGGGTGAATACACCCCTGCCGGGAGCCTCCAGAGTGGCTGCTGTGGAGGCCTCTGGAGCAGGTGCAGGTCCCAGCTCCAGCTGCAGCCCCAGCGGAGGCTTCCCCATCTGACTGTTAAAAAAATTACGTTGTATGATTGATTTTTCTAGAGAATAGAAAATTGAGAGCAAACAGCCCTACCGGAGACCACAGATATGAAAAATGGGCTAGAAAGTAACCATCTACCATGATGACCATAGAGCCACTGTTCAAGACAGGCAGAATGTGAATCCAGGGGGGGAAGCTCTCTCATTCAGCCTGTCTTGAAGAGCAGCTCTATGGACATCATGGTGGGAGGTTACTCTCTAGACCAGGGGTCCTCAAAGTTTTCAAACAGCGGGCCGGTCCACCACACCCCAGACACCACTGGGGGCCGGACCCAAGTCCAAAAAAAGGGGCCAACATGGAAAAAAGGAGGGAGGGAGTGGGGGACCTTGCCGTAGCCCTCCCACTTTGAATGCCCCACTAGCCAGCATGCTAGATCAGCATGCTGATCATCTGGGTGGTAGTTGGGGGGAGTTGGAGAAGCGACATAGCCCACTGCTTTGAACTGCCTCAGCAACAGAAGCAGCTGCGGAGGCTGGCTTGTTCGCAAAGCAGGGGGTAGGTGGGGGGTTGCAATAGGTCCTGGGGGCCGGACTCAGGACCTTGGGGGGCCGCATCTGGCCCCGGGGCCTTAGGTTGAGGACCCATGCTCTAGACCGTTTCTCATCTCTATAGTCTCCGGTAGGATTGTTTTCTCACCCTTTGCTATTCTATGCCTAAAATCAATCATGCAAGGTACTTTTTAAACAACTGGCTGGGACCTGCCCTGGGTCCGGAGGCCTCAGCAAAGGCGGAGGCTTCCCAGCATGGAGACCCGGGTATTCAACTCTCCGGGCCTCCCAAGAGCAGCATGGCTGGAGAGTAAACTGGGCTGGAGATGCACCAGGAGCACAGTATGCATGTGAATTTTTTTCACACATACATACCTCTAAATTTAGGTGAGTCTCATGGTCCAGTGTGTCTTATAGAGTGAAAAATATGGTACATTATCTAGGTGACAATTAGCAGGATTGGCCAAAGGTTTTCTACGGCCTGATGTGAGAAACTAAATGATATTCCTTACCAATTCCATGCACAGAAGCCAGAAGTCATCTTTATTTTAACACCTACTGTGGGGCAGTGTCCTCGGTGGCAATCTGAGGAAACGATAGGTTAAACAAGTGGCATATACAGTTCTCAAAAGAAAGAAAACGATTAGTGGAACAGCTGAAGCCTTTCACTGCTGCCTTTTAGTACTGAGAGGTGACAGAGAAGATAGGTGGTTTGAGAGAGGGGTACAGGAAGCCATTCATGTTAGTATTGAAAACCTCTCTCTCAACAGAGGTGGGCTCAGACACAGTCTATCTGCCACTTATCAGGCTGTGATTTCAATAATCCCCAGACAAATCAAAAGTATTTCACCTCTCCACCAGCAAGGTCATGGCTAACTCATACTTTATGGGTGTTGGGAAGGTTGTAAAGGTGGGACTTTGACACATCTTAGGCCATTGTCCACCTAATGAGCCTATTGAGACAACTGTCCACCTAACAAGGCTATTCAGGCCATTGTCCATCTTATGAGCCTATTTCAGCCCAGGGTGACATGAGGTCAAAGTGAACAATAAAATGGAGGAGTCGCAACTAGCTTTCCTCAGACTGACGAAGCTGTTTGGATGGGCAGTGAAACATTTCAAACTCTCAAGAAAATAAGTCCAGTTGCCATGACTCAACTTTCAGATACTTTGGGTCATTTTGTAACATTATAAAGCAGGGATGGGAACCCTTTAGAAACTGGAATTGGCTGAATGGAAACCATTGCATGGATCCAGACCAGACCCTAAAATTCTGGCTGCTGACAGACCTCTTAGATGAGCACCACAACTACATGTACCATATGCTATCTGATTCCTATAGCAGCATGTTTCATTCATGATTCAACATAACATTAAGTCCACAGGCATGCCTCTTGATTCTCTTCTGGTTACTTAACTACGCTTCCAACACCCTAGGCCTATACAGCATTTATGTTCATGCGGCGAACTGTTTTACCAACAGCTTTACTCCAAGGCAGATTTCAGGAAACCCCACATCAAGAAAGACACTGCCCATGAGGAACCGAAGTATCTTTTATATTGCACTGCTTATGGACGAATTAAGACCTGATTCAACCCTTGCTGCATAAATTTCAAGGCTGTTCAGATAAGTGGCTAGTCTTTTACTGCATGTCAGGCCAGAACCCTTATATAACAGCCCAGGTTGTCAACTTCTTCCTGGCTGCAATTCTTAGAAGGGCTGTTTCACTTGCAGATGTTTAAACAAAGCACGGGCTTCTTGTTATCCTTTTCTCTTTGTTCTCTCCCCCCCCCCATTTTTTCTTAGATTCTTTTACTGATTGGCTCCAACTTTGTATTGGTCACATGGCCACCATTTAATTAATTTGATATGACCTGTACTTAACTTTGATATTTTTTGAGGAAGACTCAGGACTGGATTTACAACTTGGAGCCATTTTTACAAGTCATGCTTTTGAGTCCCTATTACAGATGGGCCTCCCTACTTGCTTCTGCTGCTATCATCCTCAGAGGCAGCAAGCCCTGCTTCCCTTTTGGGAGACAGCTGCAGTCTCTGTCCATGCACCTGCTGCCCAGATGATAGGCCCGCACATGTTGCAGAGGCAGGGGGACAGCTCCAGAAAGGGAGATTAGCCCTCTGTCTCTGTGAATGAGCATGCGCCCCCCCCCCCGGCTTCCCTTCCAGGCCCACAAAGTCTGCACATGCACCCAAGTCGGACTCACACTTGAGACTTGAACCTGAAAACCTGCAATATCCCTCTACTAAGTGTACCCAAACAGTTGACTGCAGATCTAGGTTTAAAACATGTAAACAATTTTCTGCCAGCGAAATGTTTGCCTATCTGTCACTGAATTTAACAAAAAATGTAGGTTCTAAGACTTAATGTTTTGTCAGGGAAGGTAAATGTCAGATAGGATACTCCTGGACTAGGAGAAACGAAGGTACCATCTTTCTCCAACAAGGACTGCTAGCAAGATATGGCTTGCATCTGACAAGGACTGGAAAGAATGTGTTTGACCACAGCATGAAGAACTTCATCAAGAGGGCTTTAAGCTGAATTGGAAGGGGGAGGGAGATGCAAGCACAGATTTAAAGGCAGATGAAGCCCTATGCACAATAAGAGGAATGGACAAAATTGTTCAAATGAAGGTAAATAATAATATTGGCATTAACAATAATATTCATAAAATGTACAAAAAAGCCACAAATCACACAAACTCTGCTGTCTGTATACAAATGCCAAGAGTATGGGTGGGTGGGGTGGGGGCGACAGGAAGAAGTGGAAGTTTTAGATCAGGAGGGCAAATATGACTGGATAGGAATAACTGAAATCTGGTGGGATGACTTCCATGACCGGGATACAGCAACTGAAGGATATAAATTATTCAAAAGGAACAGAGAGAATAGAAAGGGAGGTGGAGTTGCAGTATATATAAAAATGTATATGTGTCAGGAAGAACTTCCTGTTAGAGCAGTATGGCAATAGAAGCAATTACCTTGAGAGGTAGTGAGGGCTCCAGCACCGGAGGCATTCAACAGAAATCTGGACAACCATCTGGCAGATATCCTTTGATTTGTATTCCTGCAGGGAGCAGGGGGTTGGGCATGCTAGCCTTGTAGGCCCCTTCCAACGTCACTATTCTATGATTCTATTCTATGAGTCTATATTCCTGATGTTAAAAGGTAGTCAAAATAACAAATATTATTTTTTTAAAAAGAGTCAACTTGAGAAAGTTGAACAGGAATAAAATGGAGATATTAAATTAGATGAGAACATGTAGAACTTCTTCAGTTAATACAAGAGATAAGAGAAAATTTAAAAATCATACAAGTCATAGTGATCGGGCACACAAAGTTATGAACAAACAAGCATTCAACACAACTCCACGCAGCTTTGGGCACTAGACATCAAAGATGATGGAGGAGCGGAGAAGCAGTTTTATAGGAATGTATGCTTTGGCCTTAGGTAAATTGATATACAACATTTTACATAAACCTTTCTAGTCATAAGCATTTGTATTAGCCTAACCTTTAATGTGACATATTGCCGTTTGTCATTATTGTTTTTAAAATGTGCATTTACCTCTCATTCTGCATTGATTGCCTTCTGTGGACTTCAGATGTATTAAATGTTATAATTTGCCACATAAGTCACCTAACAGAGAAAGCTGGCAGGCTAATATTCTTCGCTTAAGTGAATTGCTCACTGGCAGGATAATCCATTATACTGTTTCTGCTGTACTATCCAGATCAAAATAAAAAATTATCTCCCATGCCCAAATCACCTTTTTACTTTTCAAACAACAAGCAAAAGCAAGTTCTCACTTCATAATTTAAGTAGGGAGTGTGGTCAACAACAGCATCAACAACAACAAACTTAACAAGGCCAAAAAGAACTGGTCATATTTAAATAAATCTAAATATAAATCAGCAGTATTATTCAGTGAAGTGATCTAGATGCTTCAGATATAAGAATTTGGTTGTCATTATAGAGAAGCAAATTGTTTGCTGTTTAATTTATTAACAGGCAACATCCAATTGACATGAAGCATGCCAAAGTAACACAACTATCCTTGAGTACTAAATAAAATAAAATAAATACTATGCACCCTGCCACCATTTGGCCTCTTCCCTGAGACAGCAATATTATCTTGAGCCATAAGTAGGGCTGGCTCTACCTAGGTGAGAAAGTGGTAAAGAACTAGAGGGAGTTGGGTTGTACTACTTTTCACCAAGGGCTCGCCCATCATCTCACCTCCATCCCCATCGTTCAGTTTCATTTATTACGGTCATATGACCCAATTCAGTAAAACAACAGGACAAAGAACAGGAACAGCGATAGTACAAAACATAAATGTCAGCACAGAAACTACAACCTCCCAAAAGGTACATATAGGTCAGCCTTCTGCCATCAACATGGCCCTTCTATGGATTGCAGCTAAAAATTTTTTAGCAACCTGAGTTGTTATGTGAGAGTTCTGGTCCGCTAAACAATATGCAACCAACCACTTATCTGAGTTCCCTTGCAGTCTATGGATCAAGAGATAAATCAGATCCCTCCTGATTTTCTCATAGAAGTTGCAGTGTAGGAGGACATGTGACAGGAACTCTGGGACCCCAGCTCCACACGGACAAAGTCGTTCTTGTCGGGGGATTCCCTGGAGCCTGCCCTGAAGTAAGGCAGAGGGGAGAACATTAAATCTTGCAAGGTTGAATGCTCTGCAAGCTTGGGGAGTTCTGAGTGTGGATAAGTATGATGCAGGTGTTCGATACACTGGGATAATGCCATATGCCTGTGGTGAACAAGTTCTATTCGCCATCGAGGACAGTTCTTGTCTTTCTATATCATGAAGTCGCTGACTAAGATCGTGCAAGGCCTGTTGTTGTCCTAGTAGTAAGATGGAATCAAGGGGCATTCCAATAGATTTAATTTTGCCTTGGATTATACGCATCCACTTACTAATATATGAGTCGGATAGCAAATAGTAAATATATCCCAGTTGTTCTGCCTGAAAGTGGATTCTCAACCAGTATTTTAATGTCTGTATCCATGCTCTCGTCTCAACATGCTCAAAGCCTATTTCTAGATATAAAGCTGCCAGGCCTACACAGCTGGGAACACCTAGGATTCGGCGTAAAAAGGTAGATTGTACCTTTTCTATCCCTGAGTTAAGAGCACTAATCCAAATAGGTATTCCATAAAGCAGTTGTGCCCTCGTTTTTGCTTTACAAACACGGGCAGCAGGGAGAATGTGATGGCCTCCATTGATATAGAAAAAACGAGTGATGGCTGTCATACTATTAGTAGCCTTGTTCTGTGCATACTCTCGTTGGGCAGTTCAAGTACAGTTATATGTGAAATTCAGTCCTAGGTATTTAAATTCTCTTACCTGGTCCAAGGAATTGTTCTAAATTGACCAGCAGAATTTTTTCCAGACCTTGGAGAATACCATAATTTTTGATTTTTGTATATTTACGTTTAGACTGTTGTTGTCACAATAATTTACAAAGGCTGCCAAAAGTCTTTTTAAGCCCAGTTGAGTTTGGGATAAGACTACGGCATCGTCTGCGTATAATAATAGTGGAATCTGCTGATTACCAAGTTTAGGGAAATGGCCTTCTACCGTCCTTAGGCGTACTTCTAGATCGTTAATGTACAGATTAAAGAGATGAGGAGCCAGCACACAGCCTTGCCTGACTCCCCGATTACTCTGAATCTCTTCTGTCAGTTCGGCTTGGTGGCCATAGCGAACATAGCAACTAGTATGGGAGTATACGCTTTGAATAAGAAATAGCAATCTCCTATCTATTGAAGTATTTTTCAATTTATCCCATAATAGTTTTATAGAAATTGTATCAAAGGCTCCCTTCAAGTCAAAAAAAGCAGTGAACAGTCCACTCCCCCCTCCACTTCTATATTTTTCAGCCAGGTGGGCCAGGGTTAGACACTCATCTAGTTTGTTCCTATTTGCACGGAAACCATTTTGTTCTGGCCCTAGTATCTTTTGGGAATCCATCCATTTTGTCAATTTATCTGCCAGATGGCTTGCGTACAGCTTTCCTGTGATGGATAACAGGCTGATAGGGCGATAATTTTCTGGTAGGTATGGCTTCCCTTTTTTATGGATCGGTACTACAACTGCTTTTGTCCAAGCTACAGGGATCCTCCCAGTTTTTTCTATCAGAGTAAACAGGGTTGATAAGGGCAGGGACCACCAGTCTGAGTATATTTTAAAAGCTTCAGGGGGAAGTCCATCGAGACCTGGTGATTTATTAAGCTTCAGTTTACCAATTAAAGCTTTAATATCCTCTGCAATTACTGGGGGCCAAGCTGGTAGGTCAGTTGTTATTAAGTCAGTGAGAACATTTACAGGAACAGTTGGATCATAGAATATATTGGAGAAATACTCCTCCCATATCTGGGCTGGTATCGAACAATCCGGTAATCCTATATTAGTTGTCATGATACCGGTGACCAGGGTCCAGAATTGTCTGCTGTTATTTGATCGGACAGCATTAGCCAGTAGGTCCCACCTTCCCTTTTGCCACTTCTGTTTCTTATAGGCTAATGTCAGCTTATACTGCTTTTTTAGCTCAAAATATTCATTTGGAAGTACATTCATTTGGTTCTTTCGATAAGACTGGTACAAAGCATTGAGTTGATTTTTCAGAAGATAACATTCCCTGTCATATCATGGGTTGGTTTTGTGTTTAGGTCTCTTGTTTCTGCCTACTGATAGACCTGCTGATGTCTGTTGCTCTAATATGTTGTTAGCTGTAGAAGTCATTTCCCCATAATAATAAATAGCATCAGTCATGTTTGATGTATTAGATAATTTCTTCCCCAGATTTGCTAGTTCTCCAAAGTCTATTTCCTTATCAAGTAGGTCTACCACCTTTTTTGTCCATTGGCCTCTTCTGTAATGAAGAGTATTCCCTGGTATACTATAGGAGCATGGCAGAGACTTAAGCAGGGATTGGTTGCCTTTAATTTTAGTGATCAGAGGAAAGTGATCACTATCAGTACGCTCACCTACATGGAAATCAACAATTAGACCTTTCAGCTGTTGAGATATGCAGACATAGTCAATTACACTACTTCCTCCTAAAGAGCTGAATGTATATTTGCCAGGAGAATCCTGTGGTGAGGACCCATTTAAGATGAGTTTACCAGCTCCTATAAGGAGTTTTGCAAAGCAAAGCCCTGCTTTGTTAATTTGATGGTCCATAGAGTGTCTAGCCTGATGGGATAACTCTATCAGGGAGTCATTCATATTATTCCCCAAGGCCTGCATTGGGACCATATCATCACTTCCCAGCCTAGCATTAAAGTCTCCTGCCAAGAAAACTTCAGCAGAAGGATATTTGGCTTCAAGCTCAAGTAAATATTTGTTTAGGGCAGCGTTTTTCAACCACTGTTCCGCAGCACACTAGTGTGCCGCGAGATGTTGCCTGGTGTGCCGTGGGAAATAAATTTTATTTCCCCTCAAAGCAGATGTAAGGTGACGGAGGGCGTGAAGCCCCGGCGGGCTCACTATGCTTCGTCCCGTTCGTTCCGCAATAATGTCGCCCCACGCGGGTGAGCAGGCGAGCAGGAGGGCGACGAGGGAGCGCCGGCCGGGTCGTGCCGCCGTGGCGTGGAGGCCGCGGTAACGTGAGAAGAAGAGAAGGCGGCCTCTCGCCGTCCCTTCTGCTCCCCCTGGCGCGCTCTCGGCTCTGCGCAGGTGAAGGGCTCATTTTCTTCCTTAGCCCGACGGTGTGTGTGTGGGGGGGCTCTTTCTTGAGCTCCAGCCTGGGAGGCGAAGGCAGGCAGCGGTGGGAGCACCACCAGCCCCCCTTCCTCCTCCTCCTCCTCCACCACCAGCAGCAGCAGCAGCCGCGCAACCTCCGGAGGAAAGCTCTCCTCTTTCTCTCTCTCTATCTGTGTGTGTGTGTGTGTGTGTGTGTGCACGCGCGCGGTGGGGTAAAGGGGAGCAAGACACAGGCTTGCCGGCCGGCTTCCATGTCATGCGGTGAAGCTGCCTCTCTCTCTCTCTCGTACACACACACACACACACACACACCAACACGCCCACCTCCTTTCCTTTCCTTTCCTCCCGGCCGGGACTGCTGGAGCACGCAGAGAGAGAGAGAGAGAGCTAGAGCGCGACCGCCCTGCACTGCATCACTTCCCAAACTGCTTCCCAGGCGTGGAAGCGGCAGCGTGTCCGTGCCACGAAGGCGAGCACCAGGCGGCGGAGGAGGAGGAGGAGGAAGAGCCCGAGGGGAAACGCTTGGGCCGCCCGTTGTCGGGCTCCCCCCACCGCCCCCACCCCACCACCACTCACACCCATCCATCCCAGCTCTTGGCGCGCCTTGGCGCAGAACGAGACCCTACCGTCGGGGCTGAACAGGAGAAGGCGGGCACGAGCCACCGGAGGGCGGCTGCCTCTGCCGCTGGAAGAGCCGGCGAGGAAGGAAGCGAGAGAGAGGTACCAGTTCAATGCCCCCCCTTTCCACTACCCCGGTGTTGGCGCCAGAAAGGGGGGGGTTGCCTGCCTCGTGGTCCTGGAGAAAGGGCTCAAGGAGGGGGGGTTCACTCAACTGGTGGATGCGGTGTGTGTGTGTGTGTGTGTGTGTGTGTGTGTGTGTGTTGGGGGCGCAATGGGAGCGTGCCTCGTGATTTTTTTCATGAATCAAGTGTGCCTTTGCCCAAAAAAGGTTGAAAAACACTGGTTTAGGGTGTCCTATTGAGCTAGTAGTTTCCCTTTGTTATTTTGTGGTGGTAAGGTACACATTGACTACAAGTATGGTAGGTCTTATGTTTTTAATTAGGAAGGCCATTGCCAGGGGAGGACAAGTAGGCAAGGACACTAACTTAAGCGTCACCCTCTCTAGGCTAGGGCCTCGGCCGCTAGAGACATTGAGATATAACCATTCAAAAAGATGTCCCCCTCACACCAAGTTTCTTGCAACAGGATTATATCAAACGCAAATAGAAACTTTTGGAAATCAGTTATTCATAGCAGCCAACACCATTCCATCCACCCCACCTTCTCCTCCACACACTGCACCATCCTCCTCCAGAGCTGCCGTTACCACTGCTGCTTCCTATTTCCAAGCAGCAATCCAGTAGCTAGCATAAAGAGGCTGGCACATCTTTACACAGAGCAAGCATTCTGTTGGCGGAAGGGCCTCAACCAGCACTTCCTTGCAGGCAGGGGCACTCAGTGAGAAAGGAGAAACAAGATGGAGATTGGAGATCCAAGCCAACAGGACCAACAGGGGGAGGTGAGAAGCTACGGAAGGACAGATAAGAGAGGCAGCAGTCCTACTAAATTTCAAAATCCTATCAGTCTCTTCCTTTTAAGTTTTAAATGCAAAGTACATGTCAGAAACTCTCAGGTTCAACCAAAGACTATGGGCTTATTCAGATGGGCATTTGTCCCAGTGTTGGGTGCACTGTAAGGGCAGGTTGGCTTACTATTTTTTCCAGACAAATTTGCCATCAGAGCACCCTAACATGTATCTTTTTGAGCTAGGCTTCTATTTTTTGGTGCAAGTTGGGGTGCTCTAAATTAGTGTGTGCCCAGTGTGTGCAATTGCTGGGAACAGACTGAAATCAAGCCTTGCAGCTGTCAAAGCTGCCAGGACTGCTTCCCATTTCAGTTTCTAGTGTTATGAAGTCACATAATAAGCAAGTCACTACAGGGTATGAGCATACTGAATGCTTCCCCTACTCCTCTGCAGAGGGTCATGGGCAGTGAGGTTTGTATGTTTGTTTTTTTGTTTTACGCTGACCATTGCTATTACATTGAATCGCCTTGATTAATTTTTTTAAATTATTTGCCTTTCTGTAGAATGTTGAGCAAAACCATGGCTATGGGAAGTTTCTTGATTAACACTTCACACAAGGCAAAAACAACAACAATAATAATTTTAATCTAAATTATCCATTGAATCAGTGATGGCTTAGCAGAGGCAAAAAAAAATCACTTCCTCTGCCCCTCCACAGAGGAGGAAGGGAAGTGTTGAACTAACAGCAGAAGGAGCTAGAGGATGACATGTCATTTGGACATGAGGATCACACCAAGTGACATATCACTCCTTCCCCACATCTCAGACAATGTCACCCAATGCCAAGATGGCCAGTGTAGAACACTAAGCTAACAGCCAGAGATTCTCTGGAGCACTGAATAAGGGTGCTGACTGCTATGGCTGACACAGTTTTTGCATCAGGTCTTGAAGCCAGACAATTTTCCCCACACACTTTGTGGGGAAAACCAGAATCAGCATAAGTGCATAAATAATGGTTATGCCCACTCCCCAAACATTTATGTTAGTAATACTGTAATTAATATATTGCTCTTTCCCTTTTCTTTTCTGAAAGCATTTTATTTTTAAAACCCAAGATCAAGACATTACAAAATAAAATACTTAAACTCAATCTCGGATTAAAGCAAGAGGATTTGAAGTTACCTCTAACTTAAAAAGCACACAAAGCTGAAAGAAAAATAATGTAAATATAAAGTGCCTGTGTGTGTGTTTGTACAATTATCATGGTGCGAATCTATTTGGTTGTGTTAGGGTAATGCAAAACTATTATGTGTGGTTAGTTATTTAGCACGAAAGGCAGAGACAAAAAGACAGAGATAGAATTTCATCTAAAGAAAAGTAAGGGTGCTTGTTTTCAATCATTTTCACTATGAAACAACTCTAGAAAATATTTTCAAAATTATAAAGAAGATAAAAAGCAACCTTTGTTTAGTACCTTAAAAATCCTATTTAGTACTTACTAGCTTTAAAATATTCTTCCTAGGATATTGGTAGCCAGATGGGCAGTAAAGAAGTCTAATACATACATACATACATACATACATACATACATACATACATACATACATACATACATACATACATACATACATACATACATACATATGTCTAGCTGTTCAGGACTGATGCAATCAGTGAAACGTTTTCTGTCAAGAATTCTTCATGTATTCATATTCACAGGTAATTATATTAATCTCAGTTGAACCAAAAATACTTTCTGAGTCCTTCAAGGCTAAGATAAGGATCAAAAGAGGGGTCTCTCTGTGCATAGACCTCCCTCCGTCATAGAACTACCTCCACTGTCCACAAAGGTTGCTTCAGGAGTGTCCAAGACGGCAGCAGGAAATGAAAGTTCCTTCATACTAGCTGTTGGGAGGTGGAGTACTGTAACAATTTTCTTGCACAGGTTATTGTGGCCTACAATATACAGTGGTACCTTGTATAAAGGAATTAATTCGTTCCAAATGAAATTATGTTAAGCAAATTTTCCTTTATACAAATTCCCATAGGAATGCATTGAAAATGGAGTAATCCCATTTTTATGTTGTACAGATTTTCCCCATAGGCAATTACGTTAAGCAAATTTCCATCTCTGGAATTTTTTATGTTGTACAGATTTTATGTTATACAAACTGTTTGTTATACAAGGATCCACTGTATTTCTACTCCATTTAGTCCAGTCTTTGCTGTCTAAAGATTCCGTCAGTTATTACAGCAAAAATGGTGACTAAAATGGACTTCAGTACATTTATGAAGTAAATCCTGGCTACTGATCAATTGGACCTATTAGTGAACAATAATTTGTGCATAAAATTAATTTTGAAAAAAATAGTGACATAATCAATAAAGCTAAACATGAAAGATCTATCAAACCTGTTTATTTCACAAGGACGAACCTTATTCACAGAAGAAATGCACAACATCTGTTTGGATGTTAGAGGATTGTGTGTTATTTATTTATTTATTTATTTATTTATTTATTTATTTTACTTATTAACTGTCCAATTTTCCTAGAGGAACTTTCCTCCAGTTTGAAAAAAACTACCCAGAATGTTTTAAAGCCCCTCATGTATGATATGGGACTTTTTTCATACAAGGCCTGGTCTTCACATCAATGTGTTTTGTTGTCCACATGTATTTCAGAATGGCTGCCCCATGTAAACATCTAACATATGAAGCGTCTGGCACTTCAGCCATGTTTGAGCTGGCCTAGTGTCAGAAGCCTGCAATTCAATAGACCGACTACTCCTGAACTCTCCTCAAAATTAAAGACATACAAGCCTAGTCACATACCCAACTGGTCTATCAAGATGCATCCCAAGACCTTATCAATTAGGCACGATTAGCCATAGAAATTTACTCAAACATAAATAGGATTCCAGCTATAGAACAGTACCTTCTCTGTACCTTTGTATAAATGCTAGGGGAAGACTACTAGCCATATCATGTGTTGTATTGTGAGAAACAAAACAAATATAATGTCTCCTTAAATGTATGTCCCACAAAGATCAATGAGGCTTGCTTCTACTAAACAGGAAAAAAATACATCAATTTGAAGGTATTACAGGCTTTCGCATGTAAACTTCAGTGAACCTTTATAAAGCTTGTACAAGGGCTAGACAGACATATTCCACCAGGAAAAACTTCCTCTGGATTTTTGAGCATCACTGTCACAAAAGCATCATGACATTGCAAGGCCTTCTTCTACACGATCACCTTTGGATCAAAGCCCAAGGTTGTTTCCAGTGCAGCACATAACAATACCAGCAATATTTATATCTTAAACCAAATGTATCTTAAATCAAAATCTGCATGATTTTAAAATAGGCAAATTCCGTTAAAAACATCACTGAGATGACAAGCTTCTTTCCAAGTTCAATTATCTTGAAGCAATTCGGTGGAGATGTCTATTTTTGTGACAAGTTCTTGCTCTGGAGCAAATATCTTCTAATCTAAGCCACCCCATTTCCCCTTGATATACATAAAAAATAATCAAAACAAAGAGAGTCAGGAAATACAAGTGCATATACAAAAAAATTAAAGATCACTAAAATAGCAAACAGCACACATGAACTATAACAACACATAGAACCCTTGGTACCTTCCATATATTGAATGTGTATTACCTCTAGAATATACCATAGACCACCGTCGCGCATGCAAATTATGCACCAGCATGTGTAGAAAAGAAAATGTAGCCAATGGCCAAGATAACAATATCGAAGAAGCTTGATTTTGGTAAAAAAAAAATATGCAAATCGAATATGTTTTTTATTTTACCGATATTTCATATAAATCCACAATTTTAAATTGATCAACGCTCTGATATAAATAAATAAAGAATTGGTCAAAAACTCGAGCATGTCTGCTGGAACTGAAAAGCAAATAAAAGAAGAAGCAAAATTCATTTTCAAAAGTCTGCATTCTCACCCTCTCTAAACATATATAAATGATCCTTCAGGTTTCTGTTTTAGAAAGCTCTCTAAACATCCAACACTTTTCTGTTTTAAAAAAGAAAGCTCTGTGTACAAATTAAGGAACACAAATATGGTAAGGGAGTTAGAAGTTGACTTACCAAGTTATGATTTGTTGAGTTAGAATCATCTTCTGGGAATGGGATGTAAACAGCTAAGGCCACACAATTGGCAAAAATAGCCAGTAATATAAATATGTCAAACGGTCTGAAATATCTTGTTAAGGAGCACGCAGAATAGTTAGGAGACACATAGAAATTCTGTCCTCATTCTTTGTTCTTTTCTGCATTAGGGATTATAAATTTGCTTCTACAGCAAAGCTGTCATATTCGTGTCATCCACTTGATTGATGGAAATGACAACTCATCCTCCACAAGCATCCATCAGACTCCCCCTCCCAGCAATTTGTATCCCAGCAGCACGACCTTTAATTGTCCCCCATTTCAGTAATAAAGCAGCACATTCTTTTGCACCAAGTGTGGTTCATATGAAGTGAATATACACATTAAAAATCTAATTGCATAATGCTGAATCCATAAACCTACCTTTTGTGAAATGCTAACAGACCCGTTCTCTTCCCAGCAGTTACCCATACCTCTAATTAACATTAATTGGAACTTGCACGTGTACAACTAGAATAGTAAACCACAGGGTGGTGGTTTGCCTACATTAGTTCTAGAGAAGGGGAATCCACCAGTTCTCTAACAGGTAACATAGAGCAATGGCAAGGTTGAGTACAAGATCAGTCTTGGCCAGTTTCAAAAAGAATGCACCTGGAACCATTAAAACAACGACAAAGAAAAGCAAAATAGCACCAGTGGTGTGGGTGGGCTGACAGTGAAAAAGATCCCAGTTTCTTTTGAAAAAGGCCTGTGCAGAAAATGCCAAGGACACATTTAACTCCACATCCACTTTGGTTAACACTGAAGAGCCACATCTCAGAGCATTTTTAAAGACTGAACCCATCAGATAGTGATGCAGAAGGTCTGCTTTTAAAGCATCTCATGGTCTAAACAGTGAGGGTGCCTCACCATAAAATTTTAACATCGGGAAGATTTCTGCTCAAGTGAAATGCTGTCAACTCTGTGAGCAACTACTGTATGTAATAATGCAGTACTCACAGCATGAGGTTATATACACTCTTTAAATTGGAAACACCAAAAACTGAATTCACATTTGCAATCAAATTGAGCAAATAAAGCAAAGCAAAGTAATGTGTGCCACTTATATATTGCTCCGTAACATAGAATTTAAAGCACTCTCAAGGTGGTTTATATGTAATTATGCAGGCTACACATTGTCTGCCTCCCCACAGGCAGGGTACTCAATTTACTGGCCTTGGAAGGATGGAAGGCTGAGTGAACCTCAAGCCAGCTATCTGGGATTGAATTGGGATCACGAGCAGAGTTGTGGCTGACATACTGCAGTTTAAGTACTCTGTATGTCACTGACGTACGGGCAGTCCCAAAAAGACAGGAAAAAGGAGTGTGTAGCTCCCCGGATACAGGCTACAACTCCCATCAGTCCTAATGAAGATTACCAAAACTGAAAGCTCATGTGAATTGTAATGGATTTCATGTTCTTAACTCCTACAACTAGAGATGGCCACGAAACAGAAAAATGGGGTTTCGTTTCCGTTCCGTTTTGTGGCGATCTCCCTTCGTTTACCGTTTTTTGGAAATGAATGTTTTTAAAAAACTTCATTTCCGTTTAACGTTATTTGGGTTCTTCTTCCCCGTGGTGGATGAGAGCGCCAGGCGCGCTGTCATCCCCGCAGGGAAGATCCCTTTAAAGAGACCCCATTATGCCTCTGCATGCGGAGGCGGAACGGGGGTGGGTCTCTTCTTCCCCGCGCCGGTCATGACAGCATCGGGCGCTGTCATCTGGCTGGGGGGGGAGGCGGAGGGCAGTCAGGAGGGGGCTGCGTTCCGGCCTCCGCATGTGGAAGCCGGATCCCAGACCCCTCTCCCCACCCTCCCTTGAGAGGAGACCGAGGGCTCTGCTCTGATTGCACAGCCGAGCCCACGGTCCCCTCTGAAGAGAGGAATGCTGCCGCCCTGCCATGGGCTGGACCCCTTGTCAAATGACACGGTTGGCACTAGGGGGACCCCCTAGTGCCAGGCAGGCCGTTTTTGAAGGGGTCCAGCCCACGGAAGGGCGGCAGGACCTCTCTGAAAATGGCCTGGTCGCCAGCGCGAAGCTCCTGCATTGACGACCGGGCCATTTGCACAGAGGTCCTGCTGCCCTGCCATGGGATGGACCCCGTGTCAAATGGCCTGGTTGGCACTAGGGGGACCCCCTAGTGACAGGCGGGCCATTTTTGAAGGGGTCCAGCCCACGGAAGGGCAGCAGGACCTCTCTGAAAATGGCCCGGTCACCAGCACGAAGCTCCTGCATTGACGACCGGGCCATTTTCAGAGAGGTCCTGCTGCCCTGCCGTGGGCTGGACCCCTTCAAAAATGGCCCACTTGGCCCCCGAAGCCGGAAGCCGGAAGACTGTCACTGGACCAGGAAGGCCAGCAGCAGCACCAGCAGGTAGGAGGACTTTCTTCCATTCATCGGGCGGCCAGACCAGTTACAGAAACGAACAGAACGAAGAAAATTTTCTTGGTTCTGTTCGGTTCGAGCCTGGCCCGTCCAAATTGTCGTTCTTCATTCCGTTACATAACAGACCGACTAACGACTAACGGTAATGGAAAATTTGTCGTTCCGTGCTCATCTCTACCTACAAGGAATCTGGATAGGTCCTTCAATGACCACCCTGTCTCAAGAGGTCGCATAGCAACATTAGGAAGTCAGACCTTCAATACAAATAGAAAATCCATTGCCTTTCTCCACTGATACGTTTTGCTATATGGACATTTATTTTGCCTGCATATGTATAAGAAAGCATACAAATCCTTGTTTAAGTTTCATGAACCTCTTTCTTTTGAGTCTGCACACAAACTAAATCTTTTTATTGGATGGGCAATACATTGTTTAAAAATGCGTGGAGCTCTAGTCTCTGCATTAAACAAATTTAAACCTATTTCACAAGCTCTGTTCAAGCAGTAAAAAAGTCCTCTTAAACATGCAGCCACTATACACTCTACACAGCAGCTATATGCATTTTAATTATTCCAGTTCTACAGATTATGATTTTCGCAAATGGTGAAATGACCCACAAAAATAATTTTATGTACAGCTTGCAAGTTGAGTAGTCTATTTGCTTAGTTATGCATCTTTTACTTTTTTCCTAGATGTATTTCCCATTCACCAAGCAAAAGTGCATGTGGAAGACCCTAGTGTCATCAACATTGATGGCCTATGAAATCACAAGCAGCATTCCAAGGTTTAGGATGAAAGTGTACGTAATTCTTCATTTAAATTAACATGACCAACATTGCCAGTTGACCATACTGCTAGCATATCTGCTTGCAAAATTCCTAAATAACCACCTGATTTCTTTAAAAAATGTTATGAAAGGGTACAGTCGTCCCCCGTTATATTGTGGTTCATACACTGCAGTCCTGGTATCCTTGCTCCTGGGGCAAGCTGTGTGGGCCTGTTACCCCAGGTCTGGGGCTGCCCCAAGCAGGCCTCCAACAGGCCCAGGAACCCTGTTGGAGGCTCCAGAAGTGGTTTTCATTGGACTGGAAGTTACTTCTGTTTTTTCAGAAACCACTTCCGGTTCACCAGAAACCACTTCTGGGGCCTCTGACAGGCCCAGGAAACCCATCGGAGGCACCAAACCAGCCCCCCAGTCCTGACCTGACTCAGCATCTGCATAATGCAGATTTCCCTTTATTGCAGGTCAGGTCCTTAACCCCCGTGATCGAGGGATTATTGTACCCCTAACCACTCTACAAAATTCAGCTACAAATGCAATTCCCATCACAACCAAATAACATTTGTAAAGAAAGAAGGTGGCTGATCTACAGGCCACAAATGCAACAAAGAACCTGCTCCCAGGGTTAGGGAAGGCTGCAAATGTTAGTGTCTCAGTCTTGCATAATTAGTTTGCACCTGCATTATTATTCTGATTTTTTTGCTAGTTTTTCCTTTTAACTTTGGGTTCCGCTGTTTGCTGTTCATTCTTTTTTATGTACATTCTCTGGAACCAATTATTATTTCTCTGAATTTTGAATTATGATATTTTACATTTGTTAACCGCCTTGAGTTCCCATTTGGGAAAATCTGGCGGTATATAAATATAAATATAAATATAAATATAAATATAAATATAAATATAAATATAAATAAATTGTACAGTAAATTTTGCAACAGAGACACATCGGGGGGGTTCGTTATTTGCAGCAGTAATTATGAAAAAGGCAACCCCCTTTGCCCTCCCCATTACCACTTAGTGTTGGCAACCAGGATACATAGAAAGGGCAGTATGTAGCCCCAGAAGCTTCACCTGCTGCACCCTCCAGCTCTACTCATTTTCAGCATGTTAAACCTGATAGATTTTTTGCCAAGGAAATGTAGTGCTTATCATTTTAAAAAGTCCCCCACTCCACACTAAAACATCAGTAGCACTTCCCTGGGTCAGAGCCAAAGACTCCTTTGCTGTAATTCCACTGATGGAAGCTATCTTGCCCTGACTGAAGCAGCCTTTTCAAAGGAGGACTACTGGAAAAAGGGAACCCATGGATCCAATCCAATCTAGGCACATCAGTATGACATGGGGACCTCAAGATGATTTGAACTATCATAGATCTGTGACAAATCAATGTTGCTTCAGCAAGCAAAAGTGATGCCTGTCATCATCCACATAGATGTGCATGGACTGGTTCAACCACAAGAAGAACAATTTTCATACTAATGCTATCATCAAAATGGTGGGCAATTTTTGATGGCAGAATAATTAATCAGCCTATGGACCCTGATCTCTCTCTGTGAATTCCGGCATTCAGCAGGATGTAAGCAATCGGAATGACACTCTAAGAAAGAGGTAGACAGTAAAAATAAATAGTCTTGGTGGAAATTAGATAACTGTTATAATATGTGTAAGGAGGGAAGTCCGCCCCCCTCTTCACAAGACCTTGCATAGAACTCAAGCCCAAAATCATTGGGAGAGTCCGTTGACCCTTTGGCAGGGGGAGACAGAACAAAGGAGGGAGAAAAGGAGGAGACAAAACCCATCACAGATGGACAGGGAAAAGAAAGGATGGAAATGGAAATGGAGGGAGACAGCACGAGGGGGTTGGGTTCATCCAAGGGAAGACAGGAGTGAACAAGATTTGGTTGAGGTGGTAAAGGAGGACCCCTGGGCGGGAGAATGGGTGATCTTCTGACTCCCGTGAGAAGTGACAGAATGAGAGTGGAAGAAGAAAAAGGCGGTACAGGCACCTTTTGGGGGGCAGACCACGCAGAGAAAGGAACAGAGAAGGGCCAGAAAGTTCTTCAAAAGAAAGGCACGGAGGTGAGAGACCCAACGGGAGCTGAAGGCCCATTGGGCAAAATGCTACAGTATCCCCGGGGGAGGGGGGGTCCAAAGAAGGAGTGAGTGGTACCATACATACATACATACATACATACATACATACATACATACATACATACATACATACATACATACATACATAAAGAGGACATTGACGGAGACAGACTGGGTGATACAAACCCTACTGTTGAGCATTTTAGTGGACTTACCTTAGTGAGCCTTGCAATGGCGCCCAATGTGGGGCATGCCCCCTACCCCTGTCCCAGCCGAGAAATGGATGTAATGGGCAACCGAGAGACAGGAAGCCATGCGTAAAATCATGGCGGAACAACAATAGCTATTAATTGAAAGTGTAGTGAGCCGGCTAAGCAGAGAGCAAAAACAGGAACAAAAGGGGGAAGAAGGAAAGTGGTGGATTCACCCCCGCCCCTCCAGTTAGGCTGCAGAAGATGGGCCCAGATGATGATCCAGAGGCATTCATTCATACTTTTGAATACATTGCTACTGCAGCAGGCTGGCCCACTGAACAATGGGTCTTAATACTAACACCCTATTTGTTGGGTAGCACCCAGGAGATAGTCGATGCTATGGAACCTGCAGATGCCTTGAATTACGAAAAAGTTAAAAGTGCCATTATGAACCTACTGGATCTGTCGGAGGAGGCCTACCGGAAGAAGTTCCAGCTACTACGAGTCAAGGCTAATACGAACCCGTGGGTAATAGTACAAAAGATGAGAGCTAACGCCATTCGGTGGTTGAAGCCGGCCAGGAGGGCAGTGCAACAGGTGGTGGACATAGTTGTGGCCAAACAGCTTATCGTAACCTTGAGCCCAGCACAAAGGAACTGGGTTGCGTCACCAGCCCAAGTCGTTGGAGAGCTCGTTCCAGATCCTGGAGACTTATAGTGAAGCTGAAGACTATCACACCACACAGGGAACGACCCCAACTGACAAAGCCAGATGGAAGGAGAAGCCCAGCAGCTTCGGGACTCCCATGCCCAAACTGAGGCCACCTGTCAAGCCCCACACACAGAGCACACACATAAACAGGGTTCAATTCTTTGCCAAGATCTTTAGTGGAAAGCCGGGCAAGTTCAAGTCCTTTGCCAACAATCAAGTGCCAGATAAATAACAGAATCCAACTCCCAGCAATTAACAGTCCAAGTCAAAACCAGAATATCTCACGGAAACCAGATGCCAAACCCAAGGGAACAGATTAAGCCGTTGTCCAGGAAGCCAGTTCGAAATCAGGAAACAGAGCCAAAGTCACAGACAGGAACGTGGTTGCAAGTTCAAATGATGCGTTGCTCCCACAGAGAGCTCAAGGTGAGCTTACCAGCTTTATCCCAAAACAGGGAACACACCCTTACTTCTGGAAAGGCTCCTGCTAGTATTCAGGGCTTCCTGACCTGATTCCCTGTCTAGCATCAAAGACCCTTTCCCTAGCTCTCCTGGTAGCACGTCTTTGCAGAATCTTGCTCATAGCCCTTCTAGGGGGAGAAGATATGTTTTCAGCTGAGTCATCAGACCCAGCTGCCTGCTGACTTGAGCTGCAAGGCTCCTCCAGCAGCTCTTCACCATTTAACCCCTCAGAGACAGGTTCTGTGACAGGCAGGGTCCTGGCACTATCCCCCTCCTCATGGTCCCCCTCTTTCGATGGGCCAGGCCTATCAGGGTAACTGTCATGGAATTGTTGAACCAACTTAGGAGCATGCAAGTTGGGCGCAGGTTCCCATGACCGATCTTCAGGTCCATAACCTTCCCAGTCTACCAAATACTGCAATCCTCCACGGTGTATTAGAGAATCCAACATTTGACGGACTTCATATTCTTCTTCTCCTTCTACTAAAATCGGTGGAGGAGGTTCAGGAGTCGGTGGTCGGTTGGGGTCAGGGTCTGCAGCTGGAACCAAGAGGGATCGGTGGAATACTGGATGAATATGAAGGGAATCAGGTAGTTGCAGACGAAAAGCAACTGGATTGATTTGTTCTAAGATGGGATAAGGACCCATGAACCGAGGATCTAGTTTTTGGGATCGCCCAGGATGTCTCAGGTATCGAGTAGATAGCCAAACTTTCATGCCTGGTTTTAGCTGTGGCCCTTCCTGTCTTTTCTTGTCCACTGCTTTCTTATATACTTCCTTATCATGGTCAAGTTGCTCTCGCAATAATTCCTGAATGCCATGGAGTTCTTGAATGTATGCATCCGCAGCTGGCACAGAGGTGGAAGGAAGGGTAGTTGGAAAATATCGAGGATGATAACCATAATTAGCCATGAATGGGGTCTGGCAAGTGGAAGAATGTACAGCATTGTTATATGCAAATTCAGCTAAAGGTAACAAATCCACCCAGTTATCTTGTTGGTAGCATGTATAACAGCGTAAATATTGTTCTAAGGTGGCATTTGTGCGCTCAGTCTGACCATCTGACTGGGGGTGGTAAGCTGATGACAGGTGAACTTGTGTTCCTAGTCTCTTATGCATTGCTTGCCAGAAGCGGGAGGTGAATTGTGGCCCACGATCCGAAATGAAGTGTGCAGGTAAACCATGAAGTCTGAAGGGGTGTTGCAAGTAGTGATGAGCTGTTTCTGATGTGGTAGGGGATTTAGGACAAGGAACAAAGTGGGCCATTTTGGTGAACAAATCCACGAAGACCAGGATGCAAGTAAACCCTTTTGAGCGAGCAAGATCCGTGATGAAATCTAAGGAGACAGCATTCCAAGGACCAGAGGGTGTTGGCAAAGGATGCAACAGACCCGAGGGTTTGGTCACAACATCCTTTGCCCGCCGACAAACTTCACAGGAACCCACGTATCGGGCAACATCAGCACGGACATGTGGCCACCAGAACTCCCTTGTGAGAAGATGCAGGGTTTTTTGAAGTCCAAAGTGTCCAGCAGGTAAAGAGTCATGTGAGAGATGCAACACCTGGTTACGAAGAGGACCAGCAGGAACATATAACCGCCCTCAATGTAATAATAACCCTTGTTGTGCAGAAAACTCTCCATGATTCCCATTCTGGAGTTCCTGAAGACATTGCTGAATCCATGAATCGCGAGCTTGAGATTCACGGATTTCTTCTGCCAAGCTGAGACATGGATTCGTGGCCGCGAACACAGAGGGAGGCAAGATGGGCACCACTAATGTCTCTTTCACAGGCGCTGCATACTCAGGTTTTCTGGATAACGCATCAGCTTTTTATTCTGAGCCTCAGGAATGTACTTGATCCGGAAATCGAACCAGGAAAAGAATAATGACCACCGGATTTGTCGCTGAGTCAATCGCCGAGCTGTTTGCAGATCTTCAAGGTTTCGATGAACAGTCAATACTTGAACAGGGTGTCGAGCTCCCTCGAGGTAATGCCTCCATACACCAAAAGCTTTCTTGGTGGCCAGCAGTTCACGCTCCCAGATAGTATAATTCTTCTCTGCAGGGTTTAACTGTTGAGAGTAATAAGCACAGGGACGCGGGGTTTGGGAGGGATCATCCTGTTGAGATAGCACTGCTCCCAGAGCAACGCTAGATGCATCAGCCTCCACTATAAAGGGTAATTGTGGATCAGGATAACGGAGCAAGGGTTCCGAGGTGAAGCGGGTTTTCAAAGTAGAGAAAGCCTCTTCTGCTTCTGGAGTCCACCAGAAAAGCTCTTTGGGCCGAAGGAGATGGCTTAAAGGTGCAACAATGTCGGCATAGGCAGGAATAAACTGGCAAGAGTAGTTGGCGAAACCGAGGAACCGTTGCAAATCCTTACGGTTTTGTGGTCGCCGCCAGGACAACACAGCTTCTACTTTCTTAGGGTCCATGTGGATTCCCTGGGGAGAAATAATATGCCCCAGGAATTCACCTTCCTTAATGTCGAACTCACATTTTTCCAGCTTAGCATATAGTCCGTTTTCCCGGAGACGCTGCAAGACCTGACGAACATCTTGAACATGCTGAGCTGGGTCTGCAGAATAAATCAGGATATCATCTAAATAAATGACCACACAACGATCTAGTAGATCATGGAAAATGTCATTCATCATCCGCTGGAATACACTGGGTGCGTTTGTCAGTCCAAAAGGCATTACTAAATGTTCATATTGACCGTACCGGGTTCGAAACGCGGTTTTCCACTCATCTCCTTTATGGATACGCACCAAATTATACGCCCCACAAAGGTCTAGCTTGGTATAACACTTTGCCCCTCTTAACCAGTCCAAAAGTTCATCTTGTTTAATGCCCGGTAATCATTACAAGGACGAAGCTCCCCTCCCTTCTTCTTTACAAAGATCACCGGTGCGAACAATGGCGATTTGGAAGGGCGTATAAATCCACGTCAAAGGTTCTTGTCTAGGAAAGCCCTCAAAGCTTCTAACTCAGGTTCGGACATAGGATAGACTCGTCCCACAGGGAGGGGTGCCCCAGGTATCAGATAAATGGCACAGTCATAGGGCCGATGCGGAGGTAACTTGTCAGCCCCCTTTTCCTCAAATACATCCGCAAAGTCTTGGTATACCTGGGGCAAGACAGGGTCAGATGTAGCATGGGCAGCTGCCAGGATGGTAGAAGAATTTTGCTTTGAGCAAGGAACCTTGAAGTACAATTCCCCTTGCGCCCAATCCACCAATGGGTTATGAGCTCGCAACCAGGAAAGTCCCAAGACAAGAGGAAACCGGGGCATCCGAGTTACATTAAAGCAAATCTGCTCATTGTGGTCCATTACCTGAAGAGTAAGTGGACAGGTTTCCTGAGCTATTGGCCCAGAACGAAGTAACCAACCCTCAATAGATTCTACCAGCAGAGGAGTTTCCTTGTTCTGTACTGGAATCCAATGGCACCGCACAAACCCAGCATCCACAAAGCAGTGAGCTGCCCCAGAGTCTACCATAGCATACACAGGTACTTTCTGGCCATCAGGAAGCCCTAGAGTTACAGGTACCAGGAAAGGTCCTTGGGGTGTGATGGTATTGTCTGGGAACCCTTCAGTATGCTCCATTCCTGTGGGTTCCTTCAAGGATGGAGCTGCCCTTTTACTGCTGCAGAGGTAGCAGCACTTACTGAGGAGCGCTTCAAAGGGCAACTGGAAGCGAAATGTCCTCCTCCTCCTCCACAGTACAGGCAGAGATTATGAGAGCATCGTCTTGCCTTTTCCTCTGGGGTGAGGCGTGGTCGATCAGCTCCCAGTTGCATAGGCTCTGGATCCATTCTGCGGGCTTCACCAGATTGCAGATTAGGCACAGCTGGCAGAGGTTGCTGGTTGTAGTTCTTGCCTCGGGAGAGGTGACGACTTTCCAGGCGTCCATCTATCCTGAGACACAGGGTAATGAGTTCATCAAGCACTTCATCTGCCAATCCTCCGATATACTGAGAAATCAGTGCCGGTTCATTCCAATTCAGATCCTGTGCTATCAAACGGAACACAGTGGTGTAGTCAAACACTGAATCTTTGCCCTGTTTCAGAGCTCTGAGTCTCCTGTTGGCAGTAGCAGCCTGTACGGGGTTCTGAAAAGCTGAAGAAATGTGATTCAGGAAAGCCTGTTAATTATCCAGTAGAGGTGAAGCACTGAGGAGTAAAGGAGTAGCCCATTTAGCCGCCTGTCCTTTCAACAAACTGATGATAAAGCAGACCTTAGACCTCTCAGTAGGAAATTCTTGAGCACGCACCTCGATAAACAGCTTGCATTGAGCCAAGAATGCAGGGAATTCCTCTAACTTGCCCTCAAACCAGTCAGGAGGCAGCAAAGGGCAATGGGGCTGCAACCCAGCCGGTGCTGGAGCGTGCTGCAATCGAGTAATTGCCTGAGACAAAAGCAGCACTTGGTTTTGCAAAGCTGCCAACGGTGTCATCCCAACAGCCCCCTCATCTTCCATTCTGCTTGAAGAAGTTTGGATGGGAGCAAACTGTCAAGCCCCGCACACAGAGCACACACACAAACAGGGTTCAGTTCTTTGCCAAGATCTTTAGTGGAAAGCCGGGCAAGTACAAGTCCTTTACCAACAATCAAGTGCCAGATAAATAACAGAATCCAACTCCCAGCAATTAACAGTCCAAGTCAAAACCAGAATATCTCACGGAAACCAGATGCCAAACCCAAGGGAACAGATTAAGCCGTTGTCCAGGAAGCCAGTCCGAAATCAGGAAACAGAGCCAAGGTCACAGACAGGAACGTGGTTGCAAGTTCAAATGACG
The DNA here is from genome assembly GCA_037367305.1 of Phrynocephalus vlangalii. Lineage (NCBI taxonomy): Eukaryota > Metazoa > Chordata > Lepidosauria > Squamata > Agamidae > Phrynocephalus > Phrynocephalus vlangalii. The sequence continues at coordinate 11,939 of JAWVWN010005606.1, read as the reverse complement.
CGTTGCTCCCACAGAGAGCTCAAGGTTTATCCCAAAACAGGGAACACACCCTTACTTCTGGAAAGGCTCCTGCTAGTACTCAGGGCTTCCTGACCTGATTCCCTGTCTAGCATCAAAGACCCTTTCCCTAGCTCTCCTGGTAGCACGTCTTTGCAGAATCCTGTTCATAGCCCTTCTAGGGGGAGAAGATATGTTTTCAGCTGAGTCATCAGACCCAGCTGCCTGCTGACTTGAGCTGCAAGGCTCCTCCAGCAGCTCTTCACCATTTAACCCCTCAGAGACAGGTTCTGTGACAGGCAGGGTCCTGGCACCACCACTGGTAATGGACACTAGTAAAGCCAAGCCGGACAAGAGAACGATTTTGAGCGGGAAGTCCCCTAAGCGCCCAATTACATGGGGCATGGATGCAAGCAGGATAACTGGAGGAGGGATTACGTCGAAAGGGAAGAGTATTTACTTCGGGTGTGGCCAAGAGGGCCACTTCCGGAAAAATTGCCCAGTGGAGGACCATGCCCTGGCAAATGCCTTCATGGCCAGCTACAAGGTGAGTGAGGGTGACCACCCTGGCTGGGAGGAAGAAACTAAGGTAAACGGACTGATGCGAAAAGCCCTTATAGACACAGGTTGCAGTAGAATGCTGATTTGTGACCTGATACCGGGGCCTGAGAAAGGAAAGATAACCATTCCAATGTATACATGGAGACTTAAAGGCTTGCAAGACAGTGACTGCTAGGGTAGAGATCGGAGGCGTACTGCATCAAATGGACTTGGGAATTGTTCCTGTTCTGATATGTGAAATGTTGTTGAGGCGAGACTGGGAGGGAATAGAAAGCTTAATCTGCCAAGACTATAAAAACGGAAAAGACCTGTGTGGGGGAATCCGTTATGCAGAGAGGATCTTAGGGACTTCCCGGGACCAGGTGCAAGAATGGCAGCAAGATAATACCAGCTTACAAGCTATTTTGCAAGAAGCAAAGCCCAAGGGAGAGATAAGGGAAGGCCATGTGGGTTTCAAAATGCATGAGGGGTTGCTAATGCAAGTGGATTGTAGTGGGTCTCAGATCATTAGTGCCATGGTGGTACCAATGATATTGAGGTGACAGGTGATGGAAATGGCCCATGACACGCCTTTGGCCAGCCATCTAGCCTCTGAAAAAGAATGTTGGCCCGAGTGAACACCCAATTCTTTTGGCCCCAAATGAGGAAAGATATAGAAACTTACTGCCAGTCATGTCCCAATTGTCAGAGGGTACAGAAAAAGCCCAGCCCAGGGGCCCTTTGATTCCTATGCCTCTGATGGAATGCCCATTCAATAAGATAGGGCTAGATATAGTTGGGCCCCTCCCCAAATCATCAGCTAGGCACATGCTATCTTAGTTATGGTGGATTATGCTTCCAGGTACCCGGAGGCCATTCCATTGCGATTCACCACCACCTCAGTATTAGCTCGAGAATTGTTGGGGGTCTTTTCCAGGCTGTGGTTCCCCAAGGAAGTGATCAGGATCAAGGCACAAACTTCATGAGCACTATTTTTAAGCAGATGTGGACACTGTTGGGGTTCTGCCCTTTCTGAACCTCAATTTATTACCTCCAAACTAATGAATTGGTAGAATGATTCAACAAGACTCTGAAGAATATGCTTAGAAAGTTAATTCAAGACAAACCAGGGCAGTGGCATTTGCTCCTGGCCCTGTTGATGTTTGCAGTATGGAAAGTTCCCCAGGCTTCAACCGGGTTTTCACCTTTTGAGTTGCTTTATGGGCAGAATTCACAAGGGATTCTGCCCATCTTAAAAGAGACATAGAAGAGAGGGAGTTAGGACCAGATATTCAGGAATTCTGGGATGCCAAAAAAGAAGAGCTAATTATCCCTAACAGTTTAACCACCCATAAGTACAACAGGCGCGGGAACTACAGAAGGAGTTTAATTGGTTTTTTTTCCCAGTAAACCAGGATGTATGAAGATTATGGAGCATGTAATTATCACACCTCCAGAGGTGGTAAATAGAGCAAAGGGGCAGCCCTGGCCCAGACATCTGAGGAAGGTTATAGAAACAGAGGTAGAACTAGATATTATAGAAACTAGATTTGCCAGTATCCCTTGGTAAGGTCCAGGAACTAGATATTACAGAACTATTATAGAAACTTCATGAAGCCCCTGGCATAGCTACCCAGTAGTGGTACCGAAGCCAAGATAACACAAGACTTTGCATACAACTCAAGCCCACACTCAATGGGAGAGTCCATTGACCCTTTGGCAGGGGGAGGTGGAACGGAGGGAGACAAGGAGGAGAAGAAAACCATCACAGATGGAGAGGGAAAAGAAAGGATGGAAAGAGAAATGGAGGAAAGAAGGGAGCATTAGGGGGCTGGATTCACCCGAGGGAAGATAGGAGTGAACAAGATTTGGTTGAGGTGGTAAAGGAGAGCCCTGGACGGGAGAATGGGTGACCTTCCAAATCTTGTGAGAAATGACAGAACGGGAGTGGAAGGACAAAAAGGTGGTAAAGGTGCCTTTTGGGGGGAAGACTGAACGGACAGAAGAATGGAGAAGAGCCAGAGAGTTCTTCAAAAGAGAGACATGGAGACAAGAGACCCAACGGGAGCTGAAGGCCCATTGGGCAAAATGCTACAGTACCCATGGGGAGGCTCCGAAGAAGTGAGCGGTACCGGATTGATGGACATACATGAGGACATTGGCGGAGATGGACTGGGTGAGACGAACCCTACTGTTGAGCGTTTTAGCAGACTTGCCTTAGAAACAGGCAAAGTGTTTGAGGAGGTTTTGCCCGTCAAGAAGTGGACAGTGCAGCCAGAGATTTTAACCGGGCAGGTGGTGGAAAGGTGGTCTGAAGTAGAACCCTTCCTTCCTGGGAGAAGGAAGGGTGAATGCGAATGAAGACCCTGAGCCTTCCAACTTGTTCAATAAAAGTTTGTTTCATGCAAAGATGATGACATCTCCCATTCTTTCAATGGTCTCAGCTGAGGAGGTGGGCGGGTGTGGGGGGCAAGTCTTACAACATGCTTTCATAAGTATATGTGTGGAAATGGGAAAGGTCCTTTTCTGAGCTACAGCTCTCAGAATACTCCAGGTGGCAGGATACATATGTTTCTCTATGGATATAAATGTCACCAACAGTTCTGTCTAATATAAAGCCATTAATAATATTAATATGTATTAAATAAAACTGCAAACCTAAAATGCCAAAGTATGAATTAAAAAAAGTATTTCTTACATGAGCCTTATAACACAAAAGGTCTTCCACAAGGCAAGCGCTTATCTACGGCTTGAACTAAACATCACACAAAGCACTATGCCTTTCCTTCATGTTGTTCCATTTCAAATCAACACAGAGGCTGCTACTTCACCTACAACAGGTGAAAATCCAATTATTTTCTAGTATTCCCCTTTGCTTTTCAGTCAAAAAAACTGCCAGAGGGGGAGATGGTTATGCAGGTTTTCCCTCCCATCAGTTCTCCCAAGCCAGCCTCAGGCTGATTCTAGTTTTAAAACCCACACACATGGCAAAACCACCATGAATAACTCACTGGCAAGAAATGTACCGGGGAGTTAAGCTCATGCAATGGAAACTGTCTAACTCAGAATGGCAAGATGCCACTCAGATCCAAGGTACAGGCTGCCTTCCCTGACACACACCCCATCCTGCAACTGGGTGACAACCCAGGAACACGCTCGGACCTTGTAAAGGAGCAGCACATGATTTCCTTTTAAACAGGAATAAACCAGTGACCTTCAAACATATACACGAATCTGTCTCATTGACACATTTTGAGCACACAGAGAAGAGACAACAAAACCTGGATTTCGCAGAAAGGATACTTCCATTCTACTATGCTAATGCAGGCTCTTCGGATGGGGTTGTTGAGGGATAAACAAAAAAGGGCACGGGCTGGCCGACTGTTGGACGTATTACCCTGTTTTTTGCTCTTGGCATATTGCTGGCGCTTTCTTTGGGACAGAGATCCTACAGGTTGGGCTGGGGTGGTGGTGGTGCTCATGTTTTGGGCAGCCTTGGCTTGTCTAGCAGCATCGATCGCAGCTTGCCAGGATAACACAGTCTGCTTGGGTGGTGCTGAGCTGTTGGAGTGGAGAGTTGGTCCGTCACCAGGGAGAGGAATTCTGGTGCTATTTGCATAGCTTGCTTCTGCAGAGAAAAAGGGAAAAGAAGATACGTTTATCTTGGTATAAAGTAAGCCTGTGTTTTTAACATACAGAATTTCATTATACAGTATTCTGAGACAGTTGTTTAAAAATAAAAACCAGAAGATCCTTTCTACTGCAATTTGAGGTTAAGAATTAACATCACAGACACTAATACTTGACATGACTTTTTGTCATGCCAACATATCATGAACTTTCCAGTAAAAACAGAAATATTAGAGATGCTAAACTAACCAAATGTATCCAGCTTCTTATTAATAAAACTTTATTTCTTTGACACTGTTATAAACTTTTCTTGCTCCAAATGCAACAACAAGCATTAGGCATTCTTTAAACCAAACAATACTGAAAGACATCTCAAGTATCCTGCTCCAAAACATCTTAAGTATCCTGCTAAGAAAAATTAACCTTTCTACGTGAACATGATGAACTCATCATGGCTAAGAAGGAAATTCTTTATCTGACCATGAAGCAGAATTTTTAAAACTGAGCTGGAGACAGAGGAAGATGCTTAGAACAAATAAATGGGATTGTGATTAGCCATGACTAAAATGTGATGGGTCTACTCTAAATACTAATACAGTGGAACCTTGACTTACGTCATTAATCCATTCCGGAGGTCTAGACTTAAGTCAAACATGACTTAAGTCAAATGAACGTTTCTCATAGAAAGTAATGGGAAAGTGGATTAATCCGTTCCAGATGATGAAAAAGACCCCCAAAAACAGCAATTTAACACAAATTTGACTGGGATAGGAGATTCCTTCTGGGGATGTAAATGAAATGTCTCTTCAAAGAAAGGAGGAGGCAGTGGAATTATAGTCCACAAGTTATACGCCTCCACTTTTAATGTTCATAGCAACAATGTCTAACATTTAAGTTTTACTGATTTTTAACCTGACGTTCCAAGTTCTGAACAACTCTATGCTTACCATTAGAGTCCCACAACTTTACAGCTCCCCAACTAAAACGCTTCCATTGTGGACCAGACTTCTGCAGCTAGATTTTTTACAAGACTGAGCCGACTGTCTAACCAGCGAGGCTCCCGGCCCTTCTTCTCCTCCGGCAGCAGCGGCGGCTTCGGTGAGGCCAAGGACCAGCTCCAGGTGCTCTGAGCTGGCCTCGCCGAAGCCACCGCTGCCGGAGGAGGGGAAGAAGGCAGGAGCAGTTTGGAGGCGGCAGCTGCGATGTTGGGTTGTGGCTGCCGCCCAATTCCGGTGCCTTGCGCCGGGGCTCTGAGATGTAAGTCAAAGCCTGCGACTCAAGTCAAACAGGCCCCTTCTTGCTGCGAGTCAAATATGATGCAAGTCAAGCAGTATGTAAGTCAAGGTTCCACTGTAGTCTTAGTTGTGACCTGATCTGGATCTAATGCAAAAGCTTTTACACAGGGGTAGTCAGACACAGCTGGGAAACAATTGGTTAAAAAGGTGAAGTCCTGTTGAACAACTAGAATGAGCAGAAACGGTGAAAACATCCTGCTCTGACAATATTAATTTTTATTTTAATTGAATTAATTTTTTTCGGATAGTAAATGCTACCTCCTCCTGTTCCAAGGCTTCCTGAGGTTTTCCCAATGAAGTTAGATATATATAGGGGCCTTCAGACATTAAATTAAAATAAATCCTTGCCTTAATGTTTGGTGCTGGGCAATTTTTGAACTTTTGGTGCTTTTGTGAGGCACTAATCTGGGTGGTTGACAGATAGTAAACAATAAATAAAATAAAATAAGCAAAACATATCAATAAATAACATGAGGAAACACACTGAGGCCAAATCTGTCAGATTCACTGAGGGATGCCACTGAAAGCCACTTTTAGAAAGATCCTTTTTAAGCGACCTCTTGAAGGTTGAGAGGGGGGTGGGGGCAGCTCAACTAGAAGCCCATTCCAAAGGGTTAGTGCCACAGCCAAGAAGACCCAGTTTTTAGTGAAAGTCTTTCTAGTGTCTACCCTAACAACCTACTAACAAAATATTTCATCACATTAAGTGGCAATACCAAAACTAGGATGTAGCACCACCGTAAACGTATCAAGAAGTTTGAGTTAATATACCTCACTGTATGCCACTTAATACTTACATAATGTAAGTTTGTGGTTATAACATGCATTATCTGTTGTTTCCTACTCGATCTGCCCTGCTATTCCCAAGCACACAGGGCTTGAGTGAGGGATAGGCTCTTGTCTGTTGCTATGAATGGCCTTTCTGGAGGCACTCAGATTGCCTCTGAAGCATAGCATAAACACAGGGATACCACTTGGGCAAGTCCTAGACCTGTGGTGAGGTGTTGGGTTATGCCACTTCAGTTCCATTTTGGAGATCTCGTTTAAACCACATATAACTGGGGGGCAAAGTAGCCAGTACAGCCAATCCATCATTAGCAACAGGGCTTCCATAACAGGAAATGACTGCCCTTCTTATTCTAGAATGACCTTGGCTTGACCCACCTTAGGCAAGTAGCCCACTTCTGTTTGGTGACTCTCAGCTAGGAGATGGCATGACTTCCTTTGTGTTTCTTTTGTCTTGGGGACTAGGCTTTGAAAAAGTTAAGCACCTGCAGGTACAAAACTTTTGTAAATGGGGGAAATATCACTTGCCTTAAAAATGATCTGAGCCTCAGAGCCAAGAGAAGGAAAAACCCCAGGGGGTGTACACAACACTTAACAGTCAACTAACACTTAACAATCAACTACAATAGTTTTGGTATGCATAATGTGTCTTAGGCAAGGACAGCTTGTGACTCCAGCACAGAGCATTCCCTGGAATTTGGAGGTGAGACACCCCCGCTTCCTGATCCAGAAATCGGCCAACAGTGTGAGTTACACAAAGCAGATGATAAATTTTATTCTTGCTGCAGTTGTGCCCACTACTCCAGTATTTAATTCTTTCCTGTTGGAATTAGTGGCAGACAAAGAGCAGAACATTAAAAGGCATGGTTTTGTTACAGGAGAAAACCCCTTGCTTTTAAGATAAAACCCTGTCCATGTCCTGAATCAGCTACTCTGGTATCTGTTTCATTGTCATGCTAGCAAGTGGGATAATGGTAGATGGAAGGGAGAATTCTAGGAAATGGCTTTGGGACATTATATAGGCATAACACCAGTTGTACAATTCAAGTTGTTTTTTTCTTCTGAACCTATTTTCTTCCTTTGCGTTGGTTTCGGTTATGTTAGGAAACCCCTTCTATTGCAGGGGTGTGTCTTCTACTGATTCTGTGAAAGCCCGCCACCTTGCATTACGTTTCAAAGCTCTCATTTTAATCAACCATTTCACAAGGGAAAAATCACGAGCTTCTGTTTGGCAAATTAAGGCTTTTGTGCCTGATGGAAATCTCTGCTCCAGTCTCAAAAGGGTAAGCTGAGCAGACATCCAGAAATGAAAGCCAGCATGTGGGTGGTGGGTGGTGGGTGGGAAAAGCCATGTGCTGCTGCATGTTTGTGTGCAAGACGCATTGCTGCATGGGTTTGTGTGAAATCGTGCAGCCAATGGAGTGCTGGTATGTCTGTGAGAGAACAGCAGAGAAAGTATTCTAATAAACAACCTCCCTATTTATGTTCCAGGTACAAAATCTGCAAATGTTTTCTACATGACTGATTCTTCGAAAATATAATCCACATCACAACTCTAATAGCTTGTGGTTTGGCTTCCTTCTTCAAATGATTCTTTCTGCCTTTTTAGTTCCCTGTTATATCCACTTGATTTGTGGTCAGAGATAACAGCAGTAAGCTTACATTCCAGATGTGCTGTAAACTACTCTAAAGATGGAGATCCCCTGCCAGCAAAATGTGGAGCAGCAACCATACACTGGGATCTGCCCGAACCATTGGACCAATTATTAAGCTGGAAATGTAAAATAGGAGTATATTTCAAACTATTTTAAAATTTCTTGTCTTTTAATATTATAATAATATTTAAATTTTATATTTTATAATAATATTAAAATATGATGTTTAATAGTTCTTCTGTTTTCGCAAGTTACTGTGTTTTGGGTTGTGTTTGGTTTTGGCTGTGAGCTACCTTGGGTCCCTATAACAAGAACAAAGGGAACCTAGAAATTAACAAAATTGATAATATGAAGGTAATTGTACAAGGGGGCTATTTTACAGGATTGGTGCACACAGAGGTAACATTAATAAATAAATAAACTGTGCAAAGTCATTTGGCATTTTCAATGTGTGTAATATAAAACCACAGGGAAATGTGCAGCTACAACTCATAAAATTAAATGAATATAGAACTCTTTAAGAATACTCTAGTTTTTCAAATAACTTCTAAGAGCAAAGTGTGTAAGTCCTCAAAAGTTCACTCAACTCCAAAAAGTGATATGAGTTACAGCATTTAACTGAACTGAAGTGCTCGCTAAGTGAGAGAATCATTCTGACATTCTTACATTTTATTATCTCTTCCAATTGAGATATTTTTTTAAAGCTCCAATTTCATTCTGCAAGATGGAATCACCAGTGAAATTGTGGACAATGAATGGTAACTGACCTTTAATAAGCTAACCATCTAGTAATAAGGGTGGGTCATCTACTTTCACCTTCTAATGGTGCAAAAAATCCTAGTTTAAGGCAGCCCCCTTCCCTTCTCCAGCCTAAACATACCCAACATCCTCAGCCATTCCTCACAGGGATGGCTTCCCAAACTCCTTATCATCTTTGGCTACTGCTATTGGGACATGTGACAGACAGCAATTAAACAGGTGATATCCAGAACTGCACAGGAAGACAAGGTGTGTTTTCTCCCCTTGCAAAACTGTGAGTTCTAACAGTGAACCTGTGCAAACCCTATGCATCATGCTGGAGAACACACTGACCCAAAAGTAAAGGCAGAAAATCCAATCCTACATGCAGATTTTAAAAGGTCGGACAGTTTCAACTGAAAGAGAGCTGAACTGTTGCAAAGTTCTGGCTAATGCACAGTTACACATGAAAGCAGCATTTTGCTTTCTCTTATTTATTTTTTAACTCACTGGGGTGGAGGGGAGGACTGCTCTCAATGCTTGCATGCCCTCAGCTGTCTTATGTCCCTCTCTATACCCTGCAAGACTCACTGCTCCTAAGCTAAATTACTAAGAAGGGAAATGCACCAAACCTTGATAAAGCAGTTTTGCAGAGGATATTTTGCAGATCCCTGGATAGATGCCAAGTATTTCTGTGGAAAGAGCTCTTTTTAAACTCAAATTGAGAATCCATGCAGAGAGAGAGAGAAGATGGAGGGTTATATGGACTGGGAATTTAGAGGAGAAACTGACAGGAAGCTAAGCAGGAGATGAAACTAATGGGACATCTCTGCTGAGGAGCCTGAACACCAATAAAGCCGGGTTCCTTTTGCAAATGGTTTCCCCTTTTTTACCGACTTGGGGGGAGGTTGCAGGTCGTGTTCAGTGTTCCTTTCCTTAACAGAGCAGTAAGAGCCGCTGCTGCTTCCCTCCTGGCTGAACTTGAGCACAGCGGCGCCCGGCAGCTGCGTGCAGGTGTACACATACATATAGACAAGCAAATCAGTGATGGATTGGGGGGGGGGGGACGAGGCGGGGGGGTGATGTTTAAGATGGCTCCCGGAGTGTGCACCACTGGAATGAAGTAAAACTCCCTGGAGGTAGGTTTTCTGTACTGTAGATGTACTGAACAAGGAATGAATGGGTCTTGGCACAGAGAGATCTCAAGAGGAAGGTGAGCTGAGGACCACCGGGGGAAGAAATCGGAGAGTGATGAGTGGGTGGCCGTCAGATTGCACTTGTCACATCAACAGCTGGGTCCACTGCTAGGCTACCCAAGGAGAAGAATGCCTTCAGCCTCTGGTAACCAGATTCAAACACGGTCAAATGCATCCCACAACGACGTCTCCCTTAGAATTGTTCTACACATTCACAGGCGCAGGCGCGCTCCCACACGCGCACGCCTTTCCCCGAATGTTACCGTCTCCCTCTCTTTTCCTCCCCACTCCACCCCACCACCCTCACTTCGCCTCCCAATTCTAAGGGATGCCATGAGGAAAGACCTCTTCCTTCGTCTTAATATTTGCAAGACACATCTGAAAGTGAAGCCACCGCCAGAGGAAAACGTGGGAGGGGGCTTCTTGTGCCCTCCATTTCACGTAAACACACACACACACACACAGAGAAGGAGTCCCTGCCAATTTTGGAGGGGTGGGGGGAAGGTGAATCATTTCCACACGGCTTGAGGAGGGGCGGGGGGGGGGTTGAAGAGGGCGGCAGCAGCGGCAGCAAGCGCCTGCCTGAGCCTGTTTGCAAAGGCGATTAACACACACGAGCCCCATGTGTCGCTTCTCCCCCGGCGCTTCGGGGAAAGAAGGGAGGAGGGCGCAGAAAGCAGGGAAGAGCGATCGCCGGGAGGAGGGGGGGTGAGGAGCAGCAAGCTGGGCCAGCGAGCAACACAGGCTTTGCCCCGGCTCACCTCCCCCCCCCACTCCGCCATCATCCTCCCGTGTGCGCCCCTCACAAACGCCCCCAAGGCCTCGTGGCCGCTGCCGCCGCCACTCCCACCCGGACTTCCACGGACAGAGCCGCGTCCCTTTCTCCGGATGCCCAGAACCCACCCCCGCCACCGCGCGCTCCGATCTCCGCGCAGATGGCCTCGGGGCAAAAAGCAGACGTGCGCGCATCAATGCAACGTGCTCCCGCGGGAAGCGCCGTTTTGGGGAAGAGGGAAGCAGCCCACCGAGAGGGCGGCCGCGGGGGAGGCTGGCCCGCCTTGGCCCTCGGGAGCCCAGCCCAGCCCAGCCTAACCCGCTGACCCCAGCTCCTCCATCCCTCCGGCCTCCCTTTCCCCAGCCCGTTAATCCTCCGCGCCGTTCCCGGCTCTAATCTCTCTCTCTCTCTCCCGACCTCCCCAAAATCCCCCGCCGTTTAATCCCCGAGGCATCCGCTCGCCCGCCTGCTCCGGCTGCCTTTGTGGCGCTGCGGGCGAGGGACACGGAGAGCGCGCCAGCGGGCAGCCGGCGGGCGCTCCGTCCACCGCAGGCGGCGGCGAAGGCTCTTACCGTCAGGGGGATGCTGAGGCGGCAGCGGCGGCGGCGGCGGCTGTTGGGCCATCCTGGTCCGTCCCTCCGGGGCCCGAGGCGCGGGCGCTCCTTCCTCGGCTGCTCTAAGCCAGGGGGGGGCGACACGGAGGCCCCCTCCCCTCTCGCCCTTGCCCTGCGTTGCCCCGCTATCCGGCGGTCCCCATAGCTGGTAGCGCTGAGTGGCGAGAGGCGAGGGCTTGGGGCCACGGGGGACGGGGGGCTACCACCGCCGCCGCCACCAACACCACCGCCGCCCCCGCCGCCGCCGCTGCTGCTCCTGCTGCTGCTCCTGCTCCTGCCCCTGTTGCCGGGTCTCCTCCGCTGCTGCTTGCAAATCCCTTCCAGTTGGGGCCAACATGACACTCACATCCGGGTGACACGGGCGCTCTCCATCCCTAGCAACCCACAACCCGCCGCCGCCGCCACGGCTGCACCCTCGCTCCCGTCACGGCTGCTCTCGCCGCTGCTGCTGCTGCCTGGCGGCCGCCCGCACAGCGCAGCCTTCGCCCAGCGTTAACTCTCTCTTGCCTGCCTGCCTGCCTGGTGCCACCTGCTGCTGCTGCTGCTCCGGGAGGAGGAGGAGGAGCGAGGAGCGGCTTGGCCAGACGGGCAGGGCGAAAGAGAACGGCTGAGCCGCACCATAGAAGCAGCCTCGAGGGCGAGCTCCAGGCCGGCGGCTGCAAATAGAAAAACGTGCGCCGGGGCCTTCACCCCTTCGGCCCGTCCCTCTCTTC